>PVKA01013438.1:24840-45219 GCA_004027165.1 Ctenomys sociabilis | reverse complement strand
AGGAAATATGCTGAAAGATAAAAAGGGATAACTTTTTTTGACACAAGGTCTCACTCAGTAATTCAAGCTGTCCTTAAATTCACCATGTAGTAGTCCAGGCTGGCCTCAAACTGGTGGGGATCCTCCAGCCTCAGCCTCCCAGGTGCTGGGATTACAGATGTGCACAACCACACCTGGCACGAAGGGGTAACTTCTGAAGTGACCGAAGTTTAAACCAGGTACTATATCCTACAATCCCAGAACGCTAAGAAGCTATGGCAGTAAGACCACAAATTCCAGTCCGACCTGGGTAATTCAGCAACTTAGCATGATCCTACCTCACTAGAACACAGCACAACACAATTCATTTTGAAAGGACCATGCTTAGTGGTCCTTAGCTTAGTGTGAAGCCCTGTGTTCAACGCGTAGTATCACAACCAATCAAATAAAAAAGAACTTACAGCATGTAAAGACAAAAAAAAGTTGAATGGAGGTATCATGACAAGAGATGCCAAGCTTTGTGCAGTGCCAGGATCTTAGCCAATGAGGTTTATCTAGTCCAATAAGAGATGCCCTGATGTCTTTTAGGAACAAATCTTAATATGTGGATAGGATTAAGAACAGCAAATAAATACAAAAATATCTGAAGACTTTTCTAGACACACGGCCATCTAAAATATTTCATAACATTTAGAGTACAGTAACTAGTAATCATGCAAAACCTAATGCAGAATCAGCGCTCCCTGGAGTGGAGAAGCCAGAAAGAAAGGGTTGCCGTTTACAGACACCTGCCCAGCCCTGAGAGGCTCACCACAGCACCAACTACTTTGCATGGACCTCCTCTAATTTCATAACAATTGCACATGGCTGGTACTCCTTTAGAGAAATTAAAACACTTGACCAAAGTTACACTGCTAATTGCTAAGCTGCCATGCCAGGATTGGAGCAGAAGCGGCCTCCTGCAGAGAAAGAGCTACTAACCTACCAACAGTGCTGTGCCACACACTCCTACAGGGATGGGGCTGCGGCTCAGGAGACACCCTGCACAGGAGGGGGATGGAACCGGGCCTGCTGCAGGCCCAGTGCACAGCACAGAGCCCACCACCTGCCCATTCAACAAGCCACTTAGAATGTCCACTCTGTGCAACCCTAGGAGAGGTACAGGGGAGACAAAAAGGGCTAAGGCTGCCCTGTCTCTCAGGCGCTCTCATGTGGAGGACGAATCCAGAGCTGGCTGCTCCAAGTACAATCCTGACCAGCAGGTGGGTACCATGTGCAAGGAGGGAGGGCCTTGATGGCGGACCCCTCAGACCTGCGGAGCTCCCATCTGCATCTCCACAAGGGTGCCGAGTGTTTCACACCAGCAGCTACATGCCTGTGAGGGACATGCGCATACACAGAAGCCAGGAGAGGTGGCCGGCGTGGGGAGTTAAAGCAGGCTAAGTTAAACGGTCAGTGCCCAGACCGCAGGTGGACAGGGAGTGAGAGGCTCAGTGTTATCTCCATGTACAGATTTCTAGGCTTGGAACCCCCAATCAGGTCATGAAATAAAACAATCGAACTGGAATAACATTTTTGGGTTTTGGCCAAACAGAATGGAACCCAAGGCCTCCACCCTGAGCTATGCAGCCCTTTTGATTTTTTGAGAAGGGGTCTTGCTAAGTTGCTCAGGCTGGGTTTGAACTCGTGACCCCCTCGCCTCAACCTGGTAGAGCAATCAAATTATATCATGCTCTAGCAAGCCCAGCCGAATGACAGGGCTTTTTCAATGGCCAAATGGCTCTACTATATAAACTGAAAAAAATGATTGTCATTGTATCTGGTAGGGAATTTCCAGGAGTTACGCATGCAGGTGACAGGAGATTGACACTGTTTTTCTGTTTCTTCAGCCCCCTCAGCAGAAGCACCATCACTCTTTGGGGAGGGACGGTTCTTCAGATCCAGCCAGCTGAGCCTGCCTCCCCCCACAAATGCGAGAGAGCTGCAGACAGCACGAGTGGGTCATCCCACAGGGACTTCCAGCAACATCAGCTGGGAGCTTTCCCGGTGTGTGTGTACCTTTATTAGCCTCATGCTGCCCTATGTGGTTTTTAATTTCACTGTCCCAGAGCCGATAATGAAGCAATATCTGTGGGCTATGTCAGTGGAGGAGGGACAAGAAGTAAGGAGAGGAAGGCACAGCAGTGCCCTGCGTCTGCAACGGCAGCCTGCGCATCGCCCAGCTCCCCTCCGCCCAGCTGCAGGTCCTGCCATGTCCTGGGGACTGAAGGCACCCAGGCAGCAGGCCCGCATCTGGACAGGATGGGTGCCCGCCCCACCTCCGCAGTGCCACGTCAGCTCTGCAAGCTTCTAACATTCGAGTCTGAGTCCTGTTGTAAGCGGCTCGTTTTAAGATCCCCCAGGCTGCCCGGTGCCGAGACTGAAGTTTTGTATACAACCACAACATCCTACTTGTCACTGCCAGTCAGCAGGGTCACAGCATCCTGCAGGCGCCCAAAGCAGAGGGTGGCAGGGCACCTGGGAAGGTCTGGCTCTTAACCACTCCAAGCACCACAATCCACACAAGAAGTTAGACACGTCAGCGCCCACGGGTTTAGCCTCCTTAACTTTAAAACGTTCCCTCATTTCCAGTACACCTACCCAGCACAATGGTAAAGCACATGACAAGAAATGGTTGGCATTATTCATCGTGACTCAAAACCTGGTGGAAGAAAACCTGAATCAAATCAAAAGAAACGCCACCTAAGGAGGTACTGTCTGCGTGGGGGACTTCCCTGCGCTGAAGGCAGGAGGAAGGAGCTTTCGAGAGTATCAGAATGACAACAGGGCTCTTGACTAGACATGGTACCACATGGAGCAGAGCCCTCCAGGGCCAATGTGTGAGCCTGAGCCCTCTCAGGCTCTCTGCCCTGTCTCCTGCCAGCGCCCCCATCACAGCAATGTGTTGCTCTTTTTTAAACTGATAAGAACAGATACTACACTTGATCTTAGCCAAAAGGCCGAGAAGCGATGTGTTGCTCTTTTTTAAGAAGTGTCTTGCTAGCATATGTGTGGGGCACAGAGCTCATGCTTGGGCTGGGGGCTCACGTGGCACTCATGTCACATCTTGGTTGTTTCCACCCCTTCTCTTCCCCCTCTCTGATGCCCTTCTCCTTTCCACAGCCTACCGCTTCACTTCTTCACAAGGCTCTTCTTTATTTTTTCGATTATTTATATTTCAGGCCTCTCAGGAAATCACACAATACCTCACCTTTTGTCACTGCCTTAATTCACTCAGAATTACATCCTCACAATTCATTCTCCTACAAATGTCTTACGTTTACCATTCTTTGTCAATGAGTAGTATTTGACTGTAAGAACAAGTCTCCTTATCCATCCATCGGATGACTTGCGTGGAGGTCCTCCCCAGCCTTAGCTACTGTGATCTGTGCACCACCATGGTACGACAACGCTACCTCTTTTTTTTTTCCTTCTGTATTTAGCACAGGTCTATAGGGTCTCAATGCACAGTCAGGGCTCGTAGTGATCCTCCTCCCAAGCGCTGGGATTATAGATGTACCACCATGCCACAACTCCAGCTCTTTCTAGAAGATACCCAGGACAGGCAGAACTTTTTATTTTTAGATTTTTGAGGACGCTCCATGCTACTCTCCATAGTGGCGTGCAAGCTCACTACGCCAACAGTGCAGACCAGCTATTTCTTCCCCATAATCTCACCAGCTTTGTTGTCTCCCAAGCTCTGCTGCTCACTGAGGGAAGATAGAATCTTGGTGTTGTTCTGATTTGTGTTTCTCTAAATAGTCAAAGATGCTGAATATTTTTTTTTTTCAATTCTTTAGAGAAGTATCTCATTTCAACTTGCCATTTTTGGATCAGGTCTTTTTTGGGGGGGCTTTTTATTTTTAGTTCTTCATATATTTGAAATATTAATCCTCTGAGGAGGAGCTGGCAAAAACTGCTTCCCATTCCATAGGCTGTATCTTCTGTTTTCTCTGCTGTGTGTGTGGCACTGCTGGTGTTTACCAAATAGTCCTGGAGACCCCACTGTCTTCTCCCAAGCCACCGCTTCCTGCTCAACAGCCACACAAGCCCGATGAAAACCACAAAGTTAGAGAATGCCCCAAATAACTGAAAGAAATTCCCCTGGCTCTGCTCTCACAGTGCTGGAAATACAGCCCCAAGAGTCGAAAAGACACATCCAATGTCGCACCTAATGGCAAGCGCTCCCCAGCTAGCCCCTCTTCTTTCTTTGCTTTCACCCTCTGTCCCTTCTTCCTCCTTTGCTTTTTTTTTTTTTTTTCTTTGAGACAGGCTCTCACCATGCAGCCCAGCTGGCCAACTCCTTGGCCCTGCTCCTCCTGCCCCTGCCCCCAGGGCAAGGAGTCCCCCAGCCCAGCCCTCTCTCTACCTTGCCTGCTCCCTCTACTTTCTTGCTTCTGCTTAGGCTACTTTTCTACTGTATTCACTCACACAGCTATCTGAACACGACTGTTGTTACTTAAAATCCACACTACGAATGGCTGCTCACAACGACAAAGTATTGTTTGTGGCTTTAACACTGGATTATTGGCAAATACAACCTTGACCATTTCTTGATTAAAATGTGTACCTACAGTACACATTCAGATATGAGATGCACTAAAATTTGAACAGTTTGTCTAATTCATAAACACAGAGCTTTTGAAACGTTTACACTGGTTGGGATCCAATGTATTTATATACTTTTATTAGACTCAACTGAATGATTTGGAAAGATGAATAAATTACTTTCCTGCTTGCTTCATCTGCTATGGCAAACCATGCCCAACAGATGTCACATAAGAAATTCAAATTGCATCTTCAAATGAAGCATAACTTTAGTAATGAATAATTCACAAGAATAATGGAAACCAGAATAAATTTTTAGAGCTATTTCTTTCATTGGATAGAAAGAGTTAGTGGAAAAATACTCACCTATTTATTTGCCCATTTTCCACCTCAGTGAAATCATTGGAGTCATTGCTAGCATTATCGTCCTCAGGCACTGTCATGTTTTGCAATTCAGTTAGCTCGAGCCCACTTTTGAAATGCATCATGTTTAGAAAGTGTGCACAGTCCAAAAAATAGTCCCAGTTCCTCTTGTTCTGAGTATGTTTAGAGGCAGAGAGCTCAATATCCCTGAAACATGAGAAATAATTAAACACTGATTAAAATGAACTATTTCAAGTAAACAAATAATTTACTACTTTATTTTACCACTAGCTGCGTGAAAGCAATCTTTGTACATAAAATTAGAAAGCTCATCTCTAAATTTTATCATGCCTTTCAAAATTTTCCCTCCAGTTTTAACTGTAGCGTGAGTCATGCCCCGTAAATTTTTGCTCACAGGAGCCCTGCCCGGGGAAGCAGGCAGTATCACACTTACAAAGCCCTGCTTAAGGACTCCATACCTTCAGTGTGACCAGTCACAGAGCACACGTACAGCTGCGTACAGACTGCAGCGACCCAGAAGCGCCTCAATGTAGCAATCCCATTTTAAGAAAACCACAAATCCTACATAAATGGTATCAGCAAGGGATCAACTACCCAACCTGACAATCGACTGGGCAGTGGGCAAATTTTGCTTTGAAACTGAGCAGATAGTTTATCCACCAACTGCAAGAGATTAAATCAATCTCTTCAATGAAATCACCCCACGTCAGGGAATTAGGGAATTAAAAACTCATACTGGGGGATTTTGGTTAATCCACCTGCGACTGTATTCCCTCATCAGAAATGAAAGGCGACCAGACTTTCCATTTACTTCCACATGGATTACTGTGCTTTCCATTTCTGAGAGATCACAACTAATTAGAAGGAAGAGAAGGAGTTTTGGGGAAACAGCACCACAAGTTAGAGGAACACAGTCGGAGAGGCAAAGGCAACCTGAAAAGTGAGGCCCACACACGGACGCACGGGAGCCTCCTCACCAGATGCTGCCAACAAGGTTGGGGACCTGGGATGATGGAACGCCTGAGAGGCTTTCTACAGTGCGTGTCCAATGGCAAGTCCCCTGGGAGCATCCTGCTACATCAGTCCCTAAATTCTCTCAGATGGCGATAATTCAGTGAAGAGCAGAGCTGTGTGCAGCCTAACAGGCACCCTGGGGAGCCACGCAGTGCTGGGGAGAATGCCCAAGAGGATGTCCTCCAGTCGCATCTCTGTCCACGTTCAGACCACATCATGCTCTTTCTCTTTCACACCATCTCCGGTCTAGAACGAGACCTCCTTGGCTTCAGGATCCTTTAACACTTCCATAACATAAATACCACCTAACTCCTCAGGCAGACCTCTTCTAAGTCAGGACAAGGAGCTCTGCACCCGAATCTTCCTAGGCAGAGGCCAGGTGATCCAGGACTACAGAAGCATGAGACAGGCTCAGCGCCACCTGCTTTCAGGAACATGGCATGGAAGGAAGGTTTCCTAGTCGGCTTTTTCTCTCCAAAGGCTGAAATGTGTTCAAAGTTGGGACCCAGCCCTCTCTTGGCCCTCAGATGAGCGCTGTCCAATTGGGCTGCATGGGGTGACTGCTGGGTCTTGCCACACCAATGCCCCCCATGGGACTCCCTCCAAGGCCACAGAAATGTTGCTGCAGGTCTCCCAGGAGCCCATCCAAGGCAGTTTCCAATCTGGGTTAAACAATCTTATTCTCTCCCTAAGAAGAAATATGGCACCAGACACAAATGCTCTGGGAAGAACAGTGGATTAATAGTTCTGGAATCTACTATTTGAATTTAAACTTTCATATCGTGGGTACATGTGTACATAGTTAATCAGTTAAAGAAACAGGCAAGAGACAAAGGCATGCCGGGCGTGGTGGCGCATGCCTGTAATCCCAGCACTCGGGAGGCTGAGGCAGGAGGATTGTGGTGAGTTCGAGACCAGCCTGAGCTACAAAGTGAGTTTAAGGTCAGCCTGAACTGCATAGTGAGACCCTGTCTCAAAAAGACAAAAAAACCCAAAAAGACAAAGAGACAAAGGCACGCAGAAGTCCCGGCCACTGAAATGAGGTCAGCAAAAGGCCGACGACCGTTATTTTATTGCTATAAAATAATTTTTGAAATCTAACTTGTTCTTAAAAATGAAAACTAGAAGATGAAAGGAGACATGAACAAGGACAGCCAACACCAAGGCTGACTGACAACACTATTTCAATTTATCGTGGATCTACTGAGTGTTATGGGGCTCAGAAAGTTGGAAAAATGCCAAATTCAGGCTAGGCATGGCGGTGCACACATAAGACAAAGGCAAGAGGATCTCCATGAGTTCAAGGCCAGCCTGAACTGCACGGCAAGAACCTATCTCAAAAAAAAAAAAGAAAAAAAAATTGGACCTTGAAACAATTTTTTTCTTTGTTCTAGGAGTAAACATAGGCTCACTGTAAAATCTTTAAAACAAATATTGCAAAACAACTGCCACCCCCCCCCAAGGGGCCACTGCTAGCTATTAAGGGATTTCCTCCCTCCTTTTTCTTTCCTTTTGGTCCCTTTGTTTCCTTTTCACTTTCTCTGTGAAGGGGATTTCACCCGCCCCTTTTTCTAATTTGACATTGGGAATATTAGATTAAGCTACTTTCTTTCATGGAGTATTATACTGTAAGAGTCTTGAAGAACAGTTTTTAAATAATATTTCAGTTCCCTCTAAATAAATAATACAGGTTTCTAAAATAAATAAAAATAAAACGGGTTCCTATAGAAAATACAATTTTGCAAATGGAGCGAAACAAAGGCAGAAAGTCACCTGCTGTCTCAGCAGGCACGATGACCTGGCGAAGGTTTTGCTGCTCAGCCTTCCTGGGTTTTTCTACGCACACAGATACGTGGCCAAGTACACGCTCAACGAGTACCTGTAACATGAAACAGCATAAGTAAAAGACCTGTATGCATTAAAAAGATGAGAGCTACGCCACCGAGCCGTAAGCCCCGGACCTGTCCACGGAAGACGCCATGCTCTCTGCTGCTTCCCACCGGTAAACAGGCCAGTGCTCCCAGGGCTCAGCCTGGCCACGGCCAGCGAGGACACTGCCAGCGGGGCAGGGGACGCGCAGGGAACTTCTGAATCTGAGGAGGGCGTGGCCGACCGCAGCAGCAGCAAGTTGGGGGAGTTTGAGGAAGAAGGAGTTACAGTTTCAGGGCCAGCTGGACACAGTGATTCAGAGGTGGACTGCAGCCCCTATCTGAAGATCCTTATGGGAACAGGAAGTACTGCCTCTCAACACTTGCAGCACACTACAGGTTAGTTTGCTCAGGAACACTTGTGACCCTTACCACAGTCTTGTGAGGCACTCAAGCACAGAAGCTTGCCACAGGAATGGCATTCTCTACAGCCGCACGCGTGCAAGGCCCATCGGCCAAGTCTCTGCTCTACATGGAGTTATGTGTCAAACATCAAAGAAGGGAATATATAGAAATTCATCGGCTTTACGTCTGTCCCTTAGAGCCCATCCCAGCAGTGAGGACCTCTCACACAGTGTCACACAGCATAAAGCATTTTATACACTAGAAATCAAACTACATGGTGGTTCAAGTCCAGGATGATTCCAGAGACACACACACACACACACACACACACACACACAGATATGTTATATACACATGTACAAGAAGCAAAGAAGGGAGATAGAAAAATAAATAAAGCCTGAAGGAGCCTGATAAGGTTTTCTGACAGGGCTTAAAACTGTTATGAAGGTAGGCAAGGCCTGCCAGGTGCAGTTCCATGTGCCTGCAATCCCAGCTGCTCACAAGTTCAAGGCCAGGCTACAAAGCTTAGATACAGCTCAGTGGTAGAGCAGTGAAACACTTGCCTAGCATGTTCCCTGGTTCAACCCCCAATAGGCCCTAAAATGTGCTGAAGGGAGAGAGGGAAGGTGGGAGACAGACAGACACACAGAGACACAGAGACAGACACACACGTTGGGGGAGATGGATATGCGATATTAGGGTGGGGTGGGGAAGACATCACTTGCAGCGGGAAACTGTTTGCACAGTGTGGTGGTCTGGCTGGTTCAGGAGCTGTCCCCATTATTAGCCCATTCACAAAGAAAAACTTGCACCCAGGCTTCTGGAGATGGCTCAGGTTCACCACAGGAGCACAGTGGCAGATAGGCGTGGGTGCCCTCTTTGCTCACACGGCCCAGAGCCCAGGGCTGCAGCTACAGCTCCTGCTCACCAGGTCTGGTTGCAGGATGCCCCCTCCCCAGCGGCCCACAAGGAGCTGTTCACCCTAGCAGGCCAGTCATGGTGCTGAGCTAACATCATTCTGGAAGACTCAGCCTTGAGCCTGAACAGGACCAAAAAGAGAGGTCCTTAGTTCCTTATATGAAATCCTTTTCACGTATCAGAAAAAGAAAGATCTTGGGTAAATGCAACTAAACTCTGCCTGACAGCCTTGAGGCCAGCTTCTGGGTTCACGGGCTCAGGCGTGCTACACAGTACCACTGGTGTGCTCGCTTCGGCAGCACATATACTAAAATTGGAACACAGTACCACTGGTTGTTACTCTACCCCTGAATTACATCTCCAACCCTCTTTTAAATGTTCTTAGGGGAAACTTTAAATATGCAAGTAAACCAAATAGCAGAATACCCTCCCAGGTAGCAACTTCAGCAGTTCCTAAGTCATGACTGCTCTGCTTCGCCTGTACTTCCCCAGGCCCAACGTTTCCAGCACACGACTCTAGGAGGTAAGGTTCTCAGCGGGACACGGGGCACACACAGCACCCCAAGGCTAACACGGGACGGCTGGTCAATCTGGACTGGGTGAGTTCCCAGGCAGCCTTCCCCACACAATGAGACCTGTCTCAGAACAAGGAAAAGACAGACTTGGGAGACAGTGTCCCCATATCACTCTCCAACTTGAAGTGGCAGCACTGTGGCATCAGCTACCTTTGCTGCCCTTCCTACTCGGCTCTCTGATGGAGAAGTCTCACCGCACCTGCCAGTTCACCTGCAAGAGTATGGGAAGTGCAGCTTACAGATTCTATCATATGCAAAGCTGAACTAAAAGTGAGCAGAGTATCACCCGAGTATCACTACACATCCACTCACATAAATTAAGTTAAAAATTTGTTACGAATTATTGATTCTTTATTATGAAGAGCTAATGCAATCTCACCTCTCCTTGCTCAACTCCTGAAAACCAACCATAACAAAGGCAGTGTTAAGAACATGATAACAGGTCCTTTCTCCAACAGAGACACGGCAGTGCCTGTGTCACTTGTCATCAGGGATTTAAATCAAAACTACGACGAGGCATCACTTCACACCCATGATGATGGCTATTATAAAAACTCAAGAGATGACAAGTGTTGGCAAGAGGATCTTTTTATGTTGTTATTGGAAATATAAGCTGAAATTTCTAACGGAATTAGACATAGATCTGCCATGTGACCTAACAAGCCCTCCACAGAGCACACATCCACGGAAACGACCTCACCCCCTCCTGGCAACACCTGTTCTCTCTTGTTCATTGTCACACTGCTCACAGCAGCCAGGTGAGAAGCCACCAAATGGACAAGAGAATGAGGACTCTGTGACACACAGTCACACAACAGAATTTACACACCCTTCAAAAAGATCTTGCCAAGCACCGCAAAACTGATGAAACTGGAGGTCATATGCAGTGAGTGAAATAACCCGGGGACAGAAAAATACTGCATGATTTGCTTACATGTAGAGTATTTTTCTTAAAGTTGAATGCATAAAATGATTAAGAGTTGTGATACGTGGGAAGGGGACAGGTAGAAATTTTGATCCAAGGACACAAAGCTGTAGATAGTGCACGATGAGCACATCTCGAAACCCAGTGTGAACACAAAGACCACAGCCAACAGTGCATCATGCTGAGGACTTCTGTTAAGACTGCTGCCTCGGCATACACAAATGTGGAGAGGAAAGTAGCCACAGGAGATGACAGAGATGCTAACCCGCTTGCCTACAGTAACCATATTTATACCCTCAATGTGTACAGGTAGAAAAAGACTGCTAAGCCTAAGGCCAACCGCACCCCTCTCTTCCCGGCCTCCTCTTGCCTTAGCAGTGCCTGCTGACCTCACTGGAGTGCTCCACCTGTGCACCTCGGATGTTGATCTGCGTCTACGGGCTGATACTGGTGTGTACCTCAGAAGCACCGAAAGGGTAAGCAGGATGCTCACAGCATTACGCATCCTCATTGTCAGCTAGACTGTCCTAGCTTCAGGCCCCAGCCCTGGGCCTCAATTAGCAACAAGTCACCTGTGACTAATAAAAAACGACACGAACAGGCAAACTTCATACTTGACATAGGGACATTGCAATGAATGCAATTAATACTTTCATTGAAAGCTTAAGAGTTGATAATCAAAATCTTAGAAAACCTGTAGTCTTGGAGGAGAGGAGGAACAGAGCCTCCAGCAGTGAACCAGTTCAGAACTGTGCTTCAGCCCAGCCAGCGCTCATTCTTGGTGTCACCAGGACCGAAGTCACTACATGTCCCTGTTGGCTCCCCTGACTTCTGTTCGCCGTGCCGAGCCCCTCATCTACCACATAGACTCATCTGGAATCTACCCCAAACCCTTTACTGTCAAAGTCTCTGGTCTTAACCACTCCCCTAAAACCACGCTTGAATTCAGGCTTTCTCACTGAGGCACTGTGATTCGGGACAAGAAAGCCGACTCCTCTTTGTCTCCGTTTCTTCATCTGTAAGCTCTAGAAGCAGCACGACCCATCTCAGCCTCCCTGATGCTGCCCTTCTGCCCACACACACAACACATGACATGCGACTGTCCCACCACTCCACCTGACCAAGCAAGCCGCTAGCCTCCTGTGACTCACCACACCCCTGCAGGCCTCTGCAGGCCTCCGGGTCAACTCCCTTTTTCTCCCACCCTCAGGCAGGGGAAATTTCCATGTCCTCCACTCTTTCCTGTCCACATTCCAAATTCTTCCTTGGGACTTTAAGCCTGAAGCATTAGGTTTCATCCCAAAGGGCAAATTTAGATTCCCCCCTATGTTTTCCATTTTATATGACTAGAATTCCTTTGCACTGTACAATAGGATCTCCCTCCTACATGCTGCTTGATAAAGATCAGCCCCCCCCACAGATTCCACACATTCTTTACCACTTCAGGCCACAGGCTGGACCTCTCTCTGTGGGTATCCACCCCCTTACCTCCACCACCACATGCTCAGAACTGAACCTGTCGCCTGATTCCTCCTGCAGCCTCCGTCCTGCCAGAGGTGCAGTGCATTCTCCGGTCACACAGCCTGGAAACTGAGGATCACCACACTGCAGCCGCACCCGCACCAGCCACAGCCTGCCTTTCCCTTTCCTGCTCCCGCTCCTCACAGCTCCATTCTCGTCAGGCTGCTGCTGCAGTCCTCCACGCCGTCCACCACCTGCAGGACTGCCAATCATACACACCACTCGTCCCCTTGCCAGTCAAAACACCAAAAACAATGCATGATGAAGTACAACTGTTGAGGCCTAGACACCGCATCCATCCTTTAGGTTGTTCTTCCCTTCCATGTAGTCTGACGCTTGCCTGCCGGCACCAGGCCTCGCCCAGTGCAGCCCTCTGCTGTCCTCTGTCCCCCAGGGTCTTGGGCCCTCCGCGTCCCATCAGGCAAGCTCCAACTGAAGCATGATGTTTCCTTCAACCTACCTTGCTTGCTTCTTCCCAAAATGCCAAGCCTGCCTCTCCCAAGGTGTCTCTCCAGTGCCCAGCTGGTGCAAAGTGTTGGGGAGCGAGAAGGCCTGGGTCAAAAGCAGCCCCGCGGCTGAATTCTGATTTTGCGAGGGTCACTGTACAGAAATAAGCCACCAACTATGACCTACTGCCCTTTGTCCTTGGGTTGCCCACAGCGGTCGACGCCAGGTCCTAGCGTTTCATGCTTCTGCTGTGGTATACCCAGAAGGGGTGTGTGTGTGTGTGTGTGTGCGTGTGCGCGCGCGCGCGCGCGGGTGTCTATCTCTTTTATTTCATTCAGGGCCTGTAGGATCTCAGTACATAGATTGGACTCTTAGTGATCCTCCTGTTTTCTGCCTCCCCAGCACTGGGATAACAGGTGCGTACCATCATACCCAGTCTCGGCCCAGTATCAATTGCGGTCTCAGCACACCCTGGGGGCAGGGCCAGCATGGCACCTGGACGGCACTGGCACTGGTATGGCACAAACCTGGTTCCTGTGTCTGCCTAAGCAGGCGCTTTAATCTGGCTGCCCCTCCCTGGGTCTCTTAAATACTGTGATTCACATGCCCCACTGGACATCTGGAAATGAACTCTTATGTAGAAGCTCTAAAGCTCCTCTGATTTATCTAAGTTCAAAACTAAAACTTGGGTCAAGCTATAATTCTGGAGGTAGGATATATGAGTGTGCATATATGAGTGTGACTATAAAGAAAATTTAAAATGTTCCTCAACTGAAAATAATCACTATACGGAGGACTGTTCCCCTCTGAGGAGCGGCTTCCTGCAGCCCTGCAGGGCAGTGTGGGAGGCCAGAAAGGCAGGAAGCCCAGGCGCAGGGAGAGGCTAGACAAGAAGAGAAGAAAGTGACCGACCAACCAGTGACTGCCTTCAAAGTGAAATGGGGGGGGGGGGGGTCAAATCATTAGGAAGAGCAGAGGAGGAGGGGAAAGTTTCTAAACTGACAGGAAGGCTGACCAGTCTCTCTAGGAATGCAAGGCACACACAGCAGGTGGTCAAGCAATGACAGCAGGTTTAGAGATGTGGAACAAACAAACTTAGCAATGTATTTGAAGAACATCCTTAGCCTTATTTAAGGTCATTGACCTTGATTTCTATTATCTGATCAACAATGCCATAGGGTTCAGTAGCATTTTCCTGATATATTTTTGACTGTCTTTCTACCTTTGAGGCAGGCAGCTGCGGAGACTCATAGGGCCTTGCTATTACATAGTACAGAGCAGCCTAGGTCCATGTAGCCCAGGCTGCCTCAAACTCTCAGCCAGCCATGCTCCTGCTTTAGTCTCTGCTGCTGGGATTACAGGCATGTGCCCGGCCACCCTCCTGCTTTTAGCCTGTTGCCGTTGGTAGTTAAACATGGCTGGCCATATAGAAGTATCATGCTTTTGAAAGATAAAAAGAGTACATTTCTTAGTCACAAAAATACCCAATACCCAAAACTAAAAAGAGAAGTTTATTTTGACTCACAAGTGTCACCAGGTTCTGGGGTTCTGGGGTCTCCTTCTAGAACTGGTCTCTAGTTTCTTCTTGTCTTAAACTAACAACTGGAGAAAACAAGTGTGAAAGGTAGAGAGCTTTTACATTTTTTAAAGGCAGGAGAAGAATTAGGCTCTGCAAAATAAGTCTGGCCAAGTAAAAGTAGGAAAACAAGTTCTGGGAAAGGGCCCTGGGCTCAATGGCAACTGTGCTTTTGTCCCCCTTGCCTTAGGATGATGTCATCAGGCATCCACCTTCCTATCAGACTCATGAGTTCTTGCCAGAAGAATGAAGCCAGCACACTGATTGGCTCCACATGGCTCTGGGAACTGCTGGCCTTGTGTCCTGGAGCAGTAGATCTCGCCACCTCCCCAGCCTGTTGGACACGTGCTGATCTCCTGCTGCCACGTTCTATAGAGGTCTTCATCCCTCTACAGAGGGACAGCAGGCTCCCTGGAAGGGCAGCATGAAAGAGGGGAGTGGCAGATGAGACACTCAGGAAATGGTGGACAGGAAGGAGCAAGAGGGGGAGGTAAACCCTTGCAGGTCACGCCTTCCTGCATCCAGACCCATCTCCTGACAGCAAGTCAGCGGTGAGGCACCACAGTTCAATCAAGGCCCTGCCTATGCATGCAGGAGGGCTTGTGAGCAGGGAAGGGTAGCCTAACACCCTGCCCCTAGTCCACAAAAGATTCAATTACATCTTCTTATGTAAAATATGCCTTGTCCATCCCTAAGAGCTGCCGCATTCCTAAGGGTTCCAGCATTGCTGAAAAGGCTCCTCTGAGAGGCAAACTTCTCTATACCCATGCTCCTATAAAAATCAAAGGCTAAAAGAATCTAAACACTGCTGACACAAAATGGCACAGGGTAAATGTTCTTGTAACAGAAGAAACAAGACAGAAAAAAAAAAGGCTCAATGCAAGACTGAAGGGGGGATTCCATGGCCGGCACCCAGTGCAAGTCATGGCAAGAGGCGGTGAGCTCCAAAGTGCTCGGGCAGACCCAACGCTGTGGCCAGTGGCTATGACCCTCAGAGCTCTCTCTTGGGCTGGCTTTGCTTGTTCCTGTGGCTTTTCTCAGCAGACTTTGTAGCTTTCTGGAATCTCCAACTTCCTCTATACGGTGGTACCTCAGTTTGTGAACTTAGCCTTTCACAATTTTGGTCACCAAATGCAATGAATGAGAGCCGGCACTGAGCCTAACCACTGAACTTCCAACTAGAATCGTGGAGAGAAATTCATAAGCTGAGTGAGCAATTCCAGCTTCACTCTATAGAGCCAAGCACTGCCCTCTCAAGAGCGCACTGCCCTCTCAAGAGCCCACTGCCTGGCCTTCCCCGCAGGCCTAACCCTGAAATCTAGGTGGCGACCTCTCTGACCCCAGCTCTCACATTTGCAATGTCTGTAAAACCCAGTACATACGGACAAGGTCAAAGTCTGCTGTTGGCTTTAGCAGGAGCAGCCAGGGTCCTTTGCATCACGATTGCAGAGGTCTTCAGGTACGCAATGCCTGCGTGCTATGATCCAAATCCTGAGGAATAAATTCCTGAGGCAGCCGCTGTCTTGGAGCACAGTACCCGGAGGCTCTCCTCTCGAAGTATTTGCCTTCTACGTTTCTTAAGAAACAATCTTTTTGTGAGACAATGTCTTACTAGGTAATTCAGCCTAGTTTAGAATTCATGTAGCTCAGGCTACCCTCTAAGCTTGCAGTAATTCTGCTTCAGCCTCCCAAGTGCTGGGATTACAGACATGTGCTACCACACCTTGATGACTTTTCATTTTTGAGCCTGTTGCAGGAATGACCTTGCTTCCTCCATACCTATCTTCAAGCCATCTTTTCTACTGTTCTGCTGTACAGCATGTGGCTTCCTTTAGAATGCTAATCTCCTCAGCAACCACAATCTCCTCTGTTCCCACTTTTTCCCTTTCTTTCCGGGAAAACAGAAAACTTTACCGGTGGCCTTTCTGCTCCTGTTTTCAAGATAAAAACAGCTAAAAGTTACAAGCAATAGTTATGCTACAGCCTGACTATTAGGTTGGCTTGATATTTTTCTCTACCAAGTAATTCATCTGCCACCCTTAATCTCAATCTCTGGCAGTCTCAGGATATAGGTGAAATGCAAACTTTTTTTTGCCAGAGTACAACATACATGATCTGAAATCCAGCTGGCAATGGAAGCTTTGTTTCCAACTCAACCCACCTCAGCCTGGCCTCCATCTTCTCCATTTCTATCAGCATCCTGGTACTCTGAATTCTGCCCAGGATCTCCCATAAAGCATTCTAGGACTTCTCCAACAGGCACCTTTTAAGTCTTTCCAAACTCCTTCCATGAACTACTTCCAAAAGCTTCTTACCCCATAGCCAAGTCCAGGCCCAGCAACAACCCCACTCTTGGTACCAGAATCTGGCTTAGTCATTTTGGTTGCTGGACAAAATAGCGGACACATGCAACTAAAGGAAAAAAGGCTTATCGAAGTTGCTTCAGTCCACAGTCAGCTGGCTCCAAGTCAGGACGGGGTGACAGCAGACTGTTCTAGAGGACAGCTGCTCAGGTACAATAGGCAGGAAGCAGCCAGGATCAGAGAAGAAGCTGGGAAGGGTCCCCTCCATGACCCACCTCTTCCAACCAGACCCCCCACCTCCTAACAGCGAATCAGCTCTAACCTTTTATAGTCCCATCACCTCCCAAGAACCCACCTATAAGTTCATGAGGCTTTGGGGGAACTCTAGATATAAACTATAACAAAGCTGTATATTACAATTAGGCACATAACCTGTGAAGGGTGTAAGATGCAAAGTATATCCTCAGTGGTAGGATAATGAGTGATTTTTCTTATTGTATTATCCTCATTCCTAAAATGAGCATATATTACTCTTCAAAAAGTAATAAAAGCTTTAAAATTAAAAACTTATGAAGATGAAAATTACTTTGAACATTTTAGCCTTAGAGAAATTTTTTTCTTTGCATGTATGTTTTTGTTCTAATGATAGTTCTGACCAAAGATTGTTCTTGAACCAAAAACAGTAGACAGAAATTGTATGGTTTACTCTTAAGCATTAGTTAAGCTTTGACAGTTAACTCCTTATAAAATACTGTAGAAAAAGTTGAAAAATTGAGAGATTTAGATGTTATAAAGTAGTAAAGGTAAAGCAAATCATTTATAAAATAAAAATTTTAAAATATACCTTTATGGAACTGGAGCGATAGCTCAGTAGAATAAGCGCTTGCCTGGCAGGCACAGGGTCCTGAGTTCAATCCCCAGTACTGTTAAAACATATACCACACACACACACACACACACACCTTTATATGAAAAAAAGAAAAGAACAAATGATACTTTAAAATTCAAAGCCAAGTAATGGTTTAGGTCCTTGAACAGTTTCTTCTCTTGTGGGCCACTGGAAGGTTGGGTTAACTAGTGCTCTCTTGAAGATCTCTCTAGTTCGGAAGTTTTCTGACTCTACAAACTCCCTTCAGGGATCATCTTACTTGCTAAGATTAACCTGTGGATATGTCTTTTGAATAGCCAACATGGTAGACCAATAGTCCTCAGTTCTGATGGGCACAGGAATCACCTCAGAGCTTTACAAAAGTAACACTGAGAAGGGATGCCACACTTAACAGAGGCTTCCAAATTAACGAGTGCTGCACAGGATCCAAGCATGGGTACTGTAAATGCTGTCTAGGGGATATAAGTGTACAGGCTTAAGATCGACAGATGAGGATTAAACGCTGAAAACAAACATAGCCAGGAGCCCAGGAGATGAGATGAATGGAGAACTGGACATAAGGACCTGGAGAATACAAGTCATGCCTATTTTCTTCCAATTTGCAATAGAAATGAGCTACATCTTCTGATTACTTTTTCAAGAAATGCCAGAAAACCAGTTTTTAAATGAAACTGTGATGTTTTTAAAAAATGTGGGCAACTAACTCCCAACAATTTAAAAAAAAAATGTAAGCCACACAAAATATGCTCACAGCCTCATGTGGCACTATAGTCATCACTTTGTAGTTTAAATAAAAAAATTAGTTGAATACATTAACCTCAACTGCCTCTTCCACTTTTGGTGTCTCTCCCTCCACTCCTACTCTAAGCCTCTCGGAGTTCCTGGCTCCACGGCCTGTCCCTTTCCTTTTCCTTGTCTCTTTCTTTTCCAGCCTTCTTTATCCTTTCTAGAGGCTGGAAACGGAAACCTGCACATTAAATCTTCATGTGGCCCAGACTGTGGCACTGGACAGGCATCTACGCTTGGGAAAATGCAGGTTATAAGTTGCAACCTGAGCCTGCAGCTCCATTCTGTCAGCAACTGAGTTGCTTAGTAAAATCAAGGGAGTTAGTCAAGTTCTTAATACTGGTTCACTAAGACTTTCATCAAGCAACTCAAGCTTCATTTCAGTTCTGGCAAAGCTGTTCTCTTTTTTTTTTTTCTTTTTTGGTTTTTGCTTTGCCTTAAATCTAAACCACTGCATATCAAAAGCAGCCCTAAAGGTTTGTTATTGTTGCTGCTTTGCGGTTTGTTTTTTTAAAATTTCCATTTATAGGCTTCATTCATTCCCTGACAAATACATCTCCAGGGATGAAGTCTGGGCACAGGGAGATTTTGTGCTGAAAATCACAAGTCCAAAACCTCCCACAGGGGCCAGGGAGATGGCTCAGTGGAATAAGCACTTCCCTGGAGCACAAGGGCCTGAGTTCAATCCCCGGTTCCACCAAAAAAAATTAAGAATAAAATAAAATAAAATAAAACCTCCCATAGGCCTGGTGTAATGGCACATGCTGGTGATGCCAGCACTCAGGAGGCTGAGGCAGGAAGATCACTGTGAATCTGAGGCCAGCCTGGACTGCTTGGTAAGACCCTGTGTCAATCAATCAAATCAATCGATCGATCAATCCCTTCCACATATCTGTAGATTAGCAATGTGCTTGACTCTAGACACTAGTGTCTTGAATAATCTTTTCACTTGTTGAAGGATCTTTCCAGCCTTGGTTCTCACTGCATCTTCACAACTAAGAAAGCAGGCAGTTCAGATACTATTATTAGCACTGGGCAGATGAGAAAGAAAAACATAAACTGTCTGGCTGGGCACACATGGTGGTGTGCATCCGTTATCTCAGCACTCAGGGAGGCTGAGGCAGGAGCACAAATTCCATCCTAGCCCGGGGAATTAAGGGACTCAGGGGAACATCAGTAATAAAAATATTCAATGAGCTGCCCAAGGGTACTCAGCTAGTTATTCACAAAGACACACTATAGCCTCATTGATCTGTCTGTCTCTCTGTCTCTCTCTCTCTCCTGCTCCCTTTTCCCCCTAGGGCTCCAGGACTTCTAGGCAAGCTTTCAGCCACAGAGTGACATCCGCCCCCCACCAGGAGTCTTTTGACTACAAGCCCAACCACGTTGCCAAGTTATCTCCCTAACCTAGATCCACTTTACTACAGGAAAACCAACGAATTTGTGATTAAATTCCAAAAATAGGTATAACAATGGCTTAAAAAAGACCCAGCTTGGAGTCAGTGGATCAAGATGCCTTCTTCTGAAGGCCATCAACTTGCTTGCTTCTCACACACCTCCCTGCCCTCACCCCACTTCTCAGTCAGTGTCCCAGAAACTGAAAACATGAGTTTCCATTAGGATATAGAAAAGATCTTGTGAAAGATCAAACAGCCATAAAACTGCAATGGTAAGGCAAATTTTCCTGATCCACTTTCCCCACTTCCTCTGAAAGTTTAATTTAATATATATGAAGTGCTAACACTGCCAAACACTTCAACAATCATTATGTTAATTAAATCCTTAGGTTAACTCAGGAAGATCAGTACTGCTCCAGTCACCACCACAAGCCCTATTTAACAAATAAAATAAACAGCAAACAAAACCCTGGGAAATAAGCAGCCTGGTCAAGATTCTACTGGTAAGAGAATCTTACCGTGAGAGATATGGTTCAGTGGAATAAGTGCTTCCCTGGCAAGAGCAAGGGCCTGAGTTCAATCCCCAGTTGAGCCAAAAAAAAAAAATCTTAAGAGGTAGTAAATGGAGACCCAGTGTTTACACACGATTCCAGCCTAACCCCTCCCCCTCCACCATCCCTCACCTGGAGTGACAGTAATGCAACAAAGTGAAGGATCCACAAATCTTGGGAAAATACCAATTAGGTGATGTCAGCGAAAACTTCTTTCAAAAGATGGGAAAATAGCACCTGAGCTAGAGCAACAA
>PVKA01013438.1:0-24740 GCA_004027165.1 Ctenomys sociabilis | reverse complement strand
AGGGTAATTGGCTCCTCCAGCCTGCCTCCTTGGTGCGAGCATCCTCCTGGGCGCAAGCATCCTCCCCTGCGCTGGTATTGTCTCATGATCCAGTCCCCACACTCAACTTGATGCCACTGTGGCCAGACAATGGGGACCTGAACTTGAGCAGTGGGAACAGAAAGAGAAGATGAATTTGAGGACATTTGCAAGGATCAGGTCATGGCTCAAAAATGAAGAGTGGGAAGAAAAAGACTCCAATGCTTCCACTATTGGAGAAAGGTGGCAGACATGCGACACAGTACCGCAAGGAGGCGGAAGGCAAAGCTTTCCAAGGCTCCAACACGGGTAATATTTAGCAGGCACCGCACCACACACTAGGGAAACAAGGAGCAGGTGCGGGTTCCATCTCAAAAAGTATCATGGTAGGCAGTGATGGTGAACCTGTGATAGCTTTTACGACAACAGCCCACTTCCGGGTACAGGTTCCCCACCATTGTCACGGGAGGGAAAAGACAAAAGCAGCGTGGTAAGAATGAGGGTGGCCTCCACAAGGCCTTCCTTTCCTCTGGGGCTTAATGCCCTGAGCAACATAGAAAAGGTACGTAAGTAAAACGTTTTAAAAACTGGGAAATGCCTATTTACTTCATCTGCAGTGGAAGAAGAGTGGCACAAGTAACCTCCTGTTCCTCTGGCAGACTTCTGCCCCTCGCCATCAGAGCTGATGTTCCTAGCTTTCAGGTCCCAGGACCAAAGTCGCCACTCACGCGACCCCCTTCACCTAAGCTTCCTCCTCAGCACATGACCTAATAACTGAAACATCCTAATACCTGAAATCCATCTAGGCATGCTCTGATAACAGTCCCTTTCTGCATGAGAAGGGCAGCTTCACAGAAGCAGGAACCTGATCTGGTTAGTATCTGGCAGCCATGCAGCAAGCCCTTGGGGAGGAAATATTTATTGAATACAGCAAATGGGAGTGTTAAACCTCATCAAGATAAAGACCTCAAGCCAACTAGATTTCCGGTGACACACAGAGAATTGAAGTGAGTTTGAAGAGCAAAGTCATTTTGAGGCAGGGCTGAGAATCCAAATCCTGAGAGTCACAGATGATCAGGGGATGGGCAGTTTTGCGTAAATTACAGGAGTATCCACCCAGCGTGAGATATTTGACAATGAGGCCAGCCAGCTGCCAGCTCAGGTTTTATTTCCGTTGTCCTTCTGACGTCAGAAAAAGCACGAGGTGCCGCGCAGTTTCTCCTATCAAGGTGACAAATTACAGCCTCGCTGGGCCCTGCATGCTGCAAACTCTCCCCTCC
The DNA here is from genome assembly GCA_004027165.1 of Ctenomys sociabilis. Classification (NCBI taxonomy): domain Eukaryota; kingdom Metazoa; phylum Chordata; class Mammalia; order Rodentia; family Ctenomyidae; genus Ctenomys; species Ctenomys sociabilis. Next base: position 23,442 of record PVKA01013438.1, on the reverse strand, counting down.
CCCTCATGCTAAAATAAATGTAATAACCACTGCAGGGATGCCAACCCTTCCAAATGCATCCGGTTTCCCAAAGGTGGGTCTTTCTCACTCTACGCACATTACTACGGGTTCGTCGGGGAAAGTATGTGAACCAAGCAGCACTTTAAACAGGATGGTTAAAACAAAAACCAACTCGGTGGGCGCCGCAGAGCTAGACACAAAGGATTCGGGTCGTAGCACCACCTTCCCAGCTCAGGGCAGCTGGTGAAAGGCGCTGGGGACGCAGGGAGCGGTTACCGCGAAATTCCTTTTGCCGCCAGCAGAACTCTGCCCTCCGGGACTACAGCCCGGCAAGGACCACGGACGAGCGACTTGGCGAGTAAGAGGCGCCCAGGGTAGCCGGTGACCTGCAAAGGTCCGGCGGGCGCGGAAGAGCAGGGCTTTGCGTGGGGGACAAAGGCCGGTAGACGCGAGATCCAAGGCTCTTCCCGAAGCCCCCGGCCGGCGAGTTAGAAAAAAGGTTTTTAGCAGCCACGTTAGGGTTGCTGGCGGGCGAGGCTTGGGGTGGAGCGGAGGGTGAGCGAGAGAGACTCGGGCTGCCTCTCAGGGCCCAGGCTCTCCGGAGGAGGGCGATCCATGCTCGCAGGTGGCGGCCTTTTTTTGTTTGTTTACCGGCTCCAGCGGACCCGGCTCTCGGCAAACCTCTCCGGCCCTGGCTTCATTTCGAAAGCAGCTCGCCCAGGCGGGAACAGTCATCTGATGCCCGCATGCACCAGGGAACCTCCCGCATCCTCCCGCTTCCCGTCACCGAGGGGGCTCCGCAGTGGCAGCGCCACCGTCCCCGCCACTCGCGCGCCCCGCGCTCTCCGAGACCTCACCCTCCCGAGCCGCCGCTGGCTGCGAGCAGAAGCCGGGCACCCTGCTACCGCTCCTGCCGGCAGCTCCCAGGGGGAGCTCGGGTGCTCGGCCGCGTGGTCCCAGGCGCTTGAAAAACCTAACCAGACGCGGGCCACACTGTGGCAACCTCAAAGCCGATTTAAAAAAAAAAAAAAAAAAAAAAAGAGTAAGCCCCAGCCCACTGTAAGGCGCACCTCGGCCCTCGCGCCCCGCGTGCCCCCGGGAGGACAGAGGACCTTATTTTTCCTCGCCGAGAAGCAGCGTCCGAGCGGTATCCACGGCGCCGCCTCCTCGTCCGAGTGAGGAAATAAGCAGCAGAGGTGGCAGAAGGCGCCGTCCAAGTGCCCGCCCTCCGGGACCGTCCCGGCAGCTCGCCGTCCTTTGTGTCCTGAGCTGCAAGGCCCAGCTGGGAGAGGGCCCGGGCGGCGAGGGTGGGCGGGGAGGCGCGGCGACTTCCGAGGAAGGTGCCGGCGGAGGATCCTGGCGACCTCCAGGCGTATGGCGCGGCGGCCGCGGCGCTCTTCCCTTCCGGGCCGATTGCATCACCGGAGTCTCCCAGCGCCGCCCCGCCCGCGCCCCGCTCCCCGCTCCCCGCCTCGCACTCACCTTGGCGCGCCCGGCGCAGAGGGGCGCGGAGCGCGGTCATTTCCCGCCGGGGGGCGCCGCCCCTGCGCTCCCGTGGCCGAGGGCGTCGCCGCGGAAGTCAGGCCATGCTGTCCCGCGCGCCCCTCCCTCCTGCGCGCCCGCGGTCTACCGCGGCCGCGCGCACGGGGGCCGAGCCCACTACGGCGGGCGCGGGGTCGCGCTGGCTGTCCGCGCCGAGAGCGGGGGCTGCGCCGTCGCACCTGCCCGCCGCCTCCTCCGGGGCCGGGCGACACGCGGCCCAGCAGCGGAGCCTCGGCGGGGACGCAGGCCGCGCGCGGGCGGGGGCCACGTGCCGGGGCGCGGCCGGCCGGGCCGAGGGGCGCGGGCGTTGCATTGTGGGAAAGGCGCGGCGGGGAGGCGGGAAGCGCGCGGAAGCGGCGGCGGGAAGCCTCCTTTGTGCCCCACGCGCCCGCTCCTCCGCGCTCCAGGCTCGGCTCCTGCGCCCTCCCTGCGGTCGGCGCGCGGGGAGCCGAGGGGCGCCGGCCCCGCCGCCGTTCCCTGCGCGCGTCCCAGCCCGACCCGGGCGCCTTAAGATGGCGACGGGAAAGCTCACCTGGCGCAGCGGTGCGGAGCCTCCCGAGGGCGGTGCCCCCGTGGCCTTCCCGGCGCTGGTAGGGGTGGGCGAAGCCTGACCCATAATTCACGCGCCTGCGTCTGTGCGGGCAGGCCCCGCGCTGCAGCGACGAGTTCACCTGGGTCACGGCGGGAAGAGCCTGTGGCTGCCCGAGAGCCTGTGTGTGTAGGAGGAAGGTCCCAATAAACCCCAGAAACGGAAAGGTCAGTTCGCACGAGGGCGACGACAGGCCGCCCCACTTGCCCAGCTGCTGCGCCCAGTTTATTGTCAGACACTACTGCTACTGCGTCCCTCGCCTGCCCCGCAGTTTCCTCCTGGGGCTGTTTTCCTAGTTTGAAGAAGAGGAAGAAAGATGATTGATAGTAGACATCACGGTAGTATTCTGTAGGTCTTCTACATTCTCTCCTAGAGGAAGTTAATTTAGTATGAAGTTGCTGAGGTTATGTAGAGCGCACTTTGCCTGGCCCAAATAATGCTTAGGAAGCAGGAAAGAAATGGAGTAGGGAAAGAGGTAAATCGTGAGCCATAGTTCAATAAGTCAGTTAAAACGTGTGGCTTTTTTAAGGCAGAGTGTATGTTCACCAGGGTTTGAGTCAATCCCATCTCAGACATATCTCTAGCTTGCAGTTTTAGTTCACTTGCTGGGTCCTAGCACACCAAGGCAGGCAGTAGTACCTAGCACTTCTAAATTGGCTCAGATACAAACTGAGGCCTTCCCATTTGCCAGCTACTGTGCTAGGAGCTTTCCATGTAAATTTTTCTCATTTGATCCTTCTTATCAACCCTTGTTTAGGTACTGCCTCTGTATAAATAGGAGTGTTCAAAGAGACTTAATTGGCTTCATTGGTAAGAGGGCAAGTAGTGAGGGGGGATGCCTTTTCCTCTTGGGTCTGATTTCCTACCCCTCCCCACCTCCATGCTCCAGGCCTCCATCAAGTGCTCTAAATTGCTTGGCAAACCAAGCTCTGCAGGAGGAGGCTGAGGCAGGAGGATCTTTGGGCTGCAAAGGTAGCTCAAGGCCAGCCTTCACTGCATAGTGAGACCTTGTCTCAAAAACAAACAGGGGCCGGAGAGATGGCTCAGGAGAATAAGCACTTCCCTGACAAGGGCAAGGGCCTGAGTTCAATCCTGGTTCCGCAAAAAAAAAAAAAAAAAAAAATAAATAAATAAATAAATAAATAAATAAATAAAATAAAAGACAACGGATTTGCAGTCATAGGGATCTTCACCTCTCCTCTGGGTTTTAGTTGACAACCTGGAAGTGGAGGAAACGGGGATACTTTAGCTAGAGGACTGCTGCTGGCCGAGGACTGTGGTGGCAGGCCCAGAGTGTTGAGAAGTGATTGGTTACCTCGGTGTGTTTTTCCAGGACTATCTGCACGTGAGACCCCCTTAGAGGGGTCTTTCCAGTAGCTCAGCTCCTAAACCTAATTTCTGGGGAAACAAGGGTAATGGTACAAGGATATCAGGAAGGTGGTTCCCCTATTCACTGTGTACTAAGACAAGCAGTAAGTGAAGCATTTAAAAATAGTCTGCCATGAAACACTCCTCACGTGGCTGACAAGATGGGCCATTCTAATTGCTGGTTGAGAGATTGAAAGAATTCATCCCAAGGCCACACAGCTGTCACTAGCCCATCTGAGTCTTGAACTTAGAACTGACTCAAAGCCCGGACTACACATCTGGCTCTAAGGTGTTCCCTGATTGCAGCAGCCCTCTTTGGAGGCCCAGCCAGTGAGTAGCTCCCAGGCCCCTGACCTTCAGGTGGGAGCCGCTGCCTCTTCTGGGGACTCAGTGTTCCTCCTCCCTTAGGTGTGCGGGCTCTGAAGCCATGTTTGCTGGTGCTGAATGTTACCTATAGACATCTTCTAAGTGAGCGGACTTCCCAGAGGATACGGAAGGAGCACGGGCTGCCCTGCAGTATTAACACAATAAAACATCTGCGTCCTCTCTTAAAGTGAGCTAGGGTATGAATCTGCAAGAAGAATTGGGTAGCTTCAGTTGGGTTTTCTGGTCGTGTCCTAGCCTTGTTGCTGTGGTTGGTGAAGAAGAATCAGTTGACCTCCAGAGGCCTGAACCTGAGGGTAAGCCACATTCATTGTCATCCAGCTCCCCACTTGGCCACACCTGGCTTGCCCGGCGGGGCGGCTGCAGCTGGACCAGTACCAGCCACTAACAGAAAATGGGTGTTTTCCTTCAAGGGCTTTGGAGCCTTCAGATGCATCTGCCTGATGCCAGCGGACTCCTGGTGTCCAGATTTGGAATAATACAAAATCAAAACTATTTCCTAAATATAGTTTTTCTTTTTATCTTTAAAGGTCTGTTGGGACACTGAATTATAACAGTGATTTTAAAAATAGGGACATAAGGATATAGCTCAGTGGTATTGCATCTGCCCAGCAAGTGCAAGGTACTAAGTTCGATTCCAAGTGCCAAAAAAAAAAAAAAGTAAAATGGAAACAAAGCTTTTATAAATAAGTAGGGAAACAAGGTTAAAGACAAGGTAGGGGAATGGGAAGAAAAGAATAGTCATGTTTTGTACAGATGCAAATTCCTACAGTGAATGTGAAGAATATGTATACCTACAGTGAACTTAATAAAAGTAAATAATTAAAAATAGAGACATCAACAGGTAAGGTTATTTCAGGATAATAGCTATTTCCTACATATAACAGAAGGAAGTCTACTATCAGATACACAAATTCTACCTCAACAGAAAAATTGTGGTCAGGCATTGTGGAGCAAGCCTGTAATCCCAACACTTGGGAGGCTGAGGCAAGAGGATCATTGCAAGTTCAAGACCAATCTGGGCTACAAAGTTAGCCCAAGGCCAGGGTGAACTGCATAGTGAAACTCTGTTTCTAAAAGATAAAAATACAAAAACATAATTACTTATTCTGAGGCCCATCTTTTATTCCCGATGACAGGATCTACAGTGGTCTGTGTATGGCTGGTTTATCTTGCCTGATGGACTCTCAGCGATGTCTGATCAGCCCTCTCACCAGCTTTGTTCTCTGGATCTCATCCATGCACAACAATATTTTGATGGTGGATGTGAGAGAAGCAGCCACAGCCAAGCGTGAGTCCACAGTGACAGGTGAGCCCCGCTGTCTTGGGGTCCTTCTGTAGATAGGCAGGCTGTGTAGCCTAATGCCCTTTGTGGGTAACACTCGGGTTGTTGTCGCTTCCTCTGGCAAAGTGATAAACAGTACACCTTTACAGATTTGTCATTAATTACCTCTGGCAGGAGGTCACCGACATTCTTTTTTAAATTGTATTTAGTACAAGGTCTCGCTGCGTAGATCGGACTCCTAGTGATCCTTCTGTTTCAGCCTCCCAAGTGCCAGGATTACAGGTGTGCACCACCAGGCCCAGTCTCAGTTGCCTTCTCGGTGTGCCCCAGGAGCAGGGACAGTGCTGCAAGAATCAAGCCTCGTCCCTGCACCTGCTCTCTCAGCTATCTCTACCAATACAGTCTTGATTCCAAAATGAATTTAGGCTAAAGCCCAGAATGAGCCTCTGTGGAAAACTGCCTCTTGTCTCTGGTTTGGGCCTAGCTCAGCTTTGTAAGGTCACTGAGTTATTTTCTTAATTTATTAGAGGAGCTGGAGGTAAAGTTCTTCAGGTATTATAATGGTATGGTAATATAATTCATTTGAGTTACTTAAAGGGCCTGGCCAAGCGAGGGGTCTGGAAGCTTACTGCCTGCCTTGCCCGGCTTGTTCACACCCTTATGCAGTGCACTGTGAGTCAGGCCCCTCTGCCCCAGCAGTGGAATGGGGGTGCGACACCAGTCTAGTGATCGCATGACCAATACAAAGCACCCAAGCAGGTGCCAGCCCCCGGACAGTGCCCGCCAGGCGGTCCCTGTCATTACTTGCACGCTTTGCAGAGACAGGCTTGGCACAGCACACTTTTGGAGCCTGTGTTTCTTGGCACAATGTATTTCATCCCGTTTACCCCATACCCCAAACTGTGGAGCCCGCATTGCGGTTGCAGTTCCTCCCACTGTAGAAATGCAAGAGAGGGCAACGTTAGGCCCTGTTTCCACTTGCAATTAACTTTGATGGGGGAAAGCGCGTTTGGGATGTATGTAACAATTTGTTAAGTAGAGAGTACAAGCGCCCCTCCACTGAGGAGCGCGTCTGGATTTACTAATGGTGCTGGTGTAAGTTGGCAAAACTTTTGTGAGGTAGCAAATTTAGTGAATGTGGGCTCTGGAGACCAGTTTCTCAGGCCCTGTCATTTTAGAGGCAGGGGATCTTGGAATCAGACTCAGGAACACTTTACCACTGAGCAGTATCTCCATCCCTTTTCATTTTTTGAGACAGTCTCACTAAGTTACGCAGATGGGCCTCGCCCCTGTGTCTCAGTTACTTGTTTTCTCGTTGCTGGGACAAATACCTGACACCCAAAATGAAGGAAGGAAAGGTTTCTTTAGCTCACAGTTACTGGAGGTTTCAGTCCATACTCAGCTGGCTCAAAGGTAGACTGGCACCTGGCAGAGGGCAGCAACTCATGGCGGTGGAAAGCAGCAAAACAGCAAGAGCACAAGGGTGGGAGCAGGGGCAATATTGGTAACAGAGAGCAGGTCTGACTGCCTTGTGTTACACTCAGGTGCTCTGCCCCAGGCCGGGTATAGCACTCACTCCCATAGTCTCAGGGATCATGAGTGATCACAAAGCCTGGAAGTCTGCCCCATGGCTGCGTGAGGCTTTGGGGGGACAACCAGACACAACCATAGCACCCTATGGTCCTGCCTCAGCCTCCCCTGCAGCCGGGACTACCGGCATGCACCACTGTACCTGGCCAAGCTCTAACTTAGATTCCGCAGTGCCCTGGCTCTGTGACTTTGGCCAGTCACTGAATTTCTCTGTTTCTAGGTTTCTTCACACATGGTAGAGATAATAATGCCTACTTCACAGAACTGTGTGAAATGAATGTGACTACACAGAAGGTTTCACTTCTGGGGATCTGAACCTGTACCCGAGTTCATAAGCTAATTCTTTTCTTTTTATTTTTTTCTTTTTATTTTATTTTATTTTTTTATTTATTTTTTTATTAAAGAGAGTAACAAAAGCTTGGTTCTTTTTTTTATTTTTTCAGAACCAGGGATTGAACTCAGACACTTGTGCTTGCCAGGGAAGCACTTATTCCACTGAGCCATCTCCCCAGGCCATAAGCTAATTCTTGACATGACTCTGGTCCCAAACCAGATTGAATGAAGACCCAGTCAGCTTCTATGTAGGGTTCAGTGTTGACTTGCTGGGGACATTTGGCCAGGTTTTCAGCCAACTCAGTCTGGAACCAGAATCACGGAGAGAATTGAGCTCAGGAGCCGAGGTGCCACTACCTGGGAGTTGAATTCAGGGCCTTTGCACTGAGCTACTGCAACCTGCCTCCTTCCTTTTGAATTTTTTAGTTTTAAGACAGTGTCTGACCAAGTTGTCCTGGCTGCAATCAAATTTGTGATCCTCACAGGCTTCCAGAGTGCTGGAGCCACAGGCATGTTCCACCCTACCCAATTAAAAAAGCAAGTTTAAAAACATTCAGAATTTTGTTGGGTCTTGCTGTGTAGTTCAGGATGGCTTTGGACTCATTATGTAGCCCAGGCTGGTCTCAAACTCTGGGTGCTCTTCCTGCCTCAGTCTCCTGGGCGGTCAGGTTAAATGTGTGTGTCACCACACATCTATTGAAACCAAGAATACCAAACATTAGCCAGGTAAATACAGGGCTGAGGGCTGGGAGGATAGCTCAGCAGCATAAGCGGCTGCCTGGCATGTGCAGAGTCCCAAGTTCAATCCTGTGTACCACGATAAAAATGAAATGCAAGGCTCAGTGAGCTCTGAACCACCTGTGAGCCCTTAGAGGCGCTTTGAGAAGCAACACACAGAGCTGGCTCCACTAGTGCCTCTTTCTTTCTTATCAAGTTGCACATTGAAAGGGATATGGCTGGACCGGCCAGATAGCTCAGGGGATTGAAGCGCCTACTCAGGCAGATGCAGGGGCCAGGGTTTGATCTCCCATGTGCCCTGCTGGCCCCACCCCTGGGGCATGCTGAGGCTGGATTGAGACTGGGGGTGGGGAAGCTTAAAACTGGAGGATCACCACTAGTCAGTCTGTGTAGGGGGACCCTGTAGACCCTGTACCAGGAAAAAGGGATATAGCTGAGGAAGGATCTTTATCCAAGACCAGAGAAATGAAAGTGGTTCCAGGAAGCAATGATGGAAGGCATCAAGGAAAGTCAGCACATAGATAAGAAAACTGGAAAAAGACAAGATCGAGAGCCAGGAATAGCCAGAGCAAGTCATCAGTGTGCAACGCTGGCCCTGGGGCTGGCCCCAGGGCTGGAGCATCCTCTAGCCAGGGTGCTAGGAGGGGGATGGGGGGCTGAGAAGAACTAGTTGTCATATTTTCTGCTAGCTGTTGGGGGAAATGGATGTGCTGTATGTGTGTGTGTGTGTGTGTGTGTGTGTGTTTGGTCTTGGGCAAGGGCCTATTTATAACTGGAGCAGACTAGCGTGCTTTACCAAAATAAGCTTCAATTGTGAATGATTGTTTTTAGAATAAGAAAAACCAAATAATTTTCAGTGTGCTTCAATTTTTTATACTGGAGGCATATGAAGCAATTTCAGAATCACAAAGGAGGTAATTTAACGAGATTTAAAATGTATAGTCTTCTGTTATTTATAGTTATTCTGTTATTTATAGTTATTTATCCACACACACTTATGTGCTCCTAAAATAAAATGGTCGGAGTTTTTCATTCAAATGGTGTGTCCGAGCTGAACTCGCCTATCTTTCCCCCAGCCCACACCCCCTCTTAAAACCTTGGCTTAGGAAGCAGCACCCGTGGGCGGAGGCGGAAATCAGAGCGTGGTACCTGGGCTCTCTGCACATCATTCGCTCTTCATTTCACCTTTGCCAAGTGCCAGATGTTCTGCCAGGCTTCCAGCGAACTTGCAGCTAAGAATATGAGACACACTACTCAGGTGGTCTAGTCAGTGGAATGTGCAAGGTACGGATGGATGGAGAGGAAGTTCAGAGGAAAAGGGACTGGATTCTGGCATCTCTGGAGCACAGCCCTCAGCTGGACCTGGTTTCTCTGTGGAAAGGGTTTTAATGAAGAGCACATGATGTGCGTGATCCAGAGTGGGCTCTCGGGGGAGTGCAGGTACCGCCAGTCCGGCCCCTACCTGTTCCCTGTTTCCCTCATCCCCAGTGGTAGCATGCAGCTGAGCAAATTCTCCCCAAAAAGTGTTGATAACACACCTCGTTATTAAAAACAAGCACTTCCCTGGCAAGCACAAGGACCTGAGTTCAATCCCCAGTTCCACAAATAAATAAATGAATAAATAAATAAAAAATAAAAACATCTCAACTCTGCCTACCCAACATGATATGTACATGTTGGGAATCATGTGCAAACTATTATATACATTAAGAGCGTTCATAAAAAATTCAATCAGAGCTTTACATTTGATTTTTTAAAATGTATTTGGTTGTTGCAGGTCTTACCACACAGCTTGGACTCATGGTGATCCTCCTTTCGGCCTCCCTAGCGCAGGCACGCACCACCACGCCCAGACTCTGGCCAGGTGAGTGCCCCAGGTGGGCTGGCGCAGCATGTGGTGCTGGGGTCCCTGTGCTTGCCTAAGCAGGAGCTTTCGTCTGCTAAGCTGTCTAGGGGCCAGGGAGATGGCTTAGTAGAGTAAGTGGCAAGTGCAAGGGTCTGAGTTCCACAAAAAAAAAAAAAAAAAAAAAAAGAACTGCTAAGCTGTCTTGCTGGCCCCAACTTTACTTTTTAGATTTCATTGTCAATAGCATTTTGTTCTATTACTAAAACATTTCTACTTATTAAAATCTTCAACATATTAGTGAGACAAATTTGATTTAATACATTTTATTATATATTATTTCTTTGTGTGTCTGAGACACACACACACTCTCGCTATGCAGCTGAGGCTGGCTTTGAGCTCTACTTTGCAGTCCAGGCTGGTCTCTAACTTTCAAAGATCTTCCTGCCTCAGCCTCCTGAGTGCACACATCTGGGATTACCACACCTGGCTGTTTGTTATTTCTTAAAACATCAATTAACATTCTGCAAAACTGCAATTCACAAAGCCAGTTCCAAATTTGGTTCATTTAGAAGTTTGGATGTCACAGCTGTCATGGCTGGAGCACAGCCTCATGGACTTAATAGCTGCCATGGTCCCTGGGCTGGTCCCCTGGACGAGGCTGCATATTGCTACACTCCCTCCACTGATTTGTAAAGCTAGAAGCCCACAGAGGTGCATAGACGAGGGTCCTCAGCAATGGTGGAAGCGAACCCAGCCACCAGCCTGCTTCGCAGTCCCAAGTGTGACAGCATTCTGGCTGCGGCAGAGTAGATGGTCATCACCCTGCCTTACAGCTGTGTCCAGCTGTGGGTGCCCTTCACAGGAGTGGAAGCGGCAGCTCTGCGTCTCCCGTTTCTGGGCATTTCCCTTACTGCTTAATTATTTTTGCAGTGCTGGAGTTACAATTGAGAGAGAAGCCCCTCACCATGACACACCCTTAAATGTTTTATGAGTTTAATCTGAAGTGCATTCAGAGGAACCTTCTAAGTCTAATTGTCTATTCTGGAAAAACAAGTCAAGCTAGATGAATCAAACAGTATAAATTCATAAATCCACTCAGCTAAATGCACAGACACTGAAAGACACCTAAATATAGTGAAGGGCATCGCCAACAAGGACATTGTGGTCCTTATCCCTGAGTCCTTCTGTGAGACAATGTAAGGGTCAAAGGCATTGTGCAGAAGGAGGCAGAAATATCTGGTTGCAGCTGGACTGCGACAGTGGTTGCCCCCGGCAACAACATAAGGGAAACAGGTCCAGAGCCAGCAGTCCTGCCCAGCACAGCTGCACTCCCAGCTGTGTCCTCAGCTTCCCACCAGAGCAGGAAGGTATGACAGCTTCTTCCTGTTTCCTTGGGGGACAGGCAGGAGCCAGGTGCCGTCACTCACTGGGGAGAGGATGCTGGGATGGCTAGCTGTTGCTCCCTGTGCCCCAGTCATTGTACATTTTGGGGTGTTGATCAGAAACTCCAGGAAAGCAGGAATTGCCCTGCTGGTTCCTGCACCAGAAAGGGCCCCACCCTGCCCCATCCAGACCCCTGAAACCATTCTGATCTTTGCAGCCCTGGCCTCCTGCAAGTCAAAGTGTGGTCTAGCTTTCATCTTCCTATTTAGTTTTCCTCCCTTTCTCTCCCTTTTAATGCTTACTTTATTAAAATAGTTGGTATGTAATTTATTTTTATAAACCATAAGTTCAATAGGAAGAAAGGTTTGTAATACTGTTTAGACAAGATATGTCTGTATCTTGTCCTTTGAATGACTACGATGAAGACAGTATGCAGTGTATTAAGTATTGTAACTATCCTACCAACCTGTTTTGAAACTGTTTAATTGCTATTTTCTCTCATTAAAATGAATAAAAAATTAAAAAATAAATTGTAATTGAATTTTAAAAATTAAAAAAAGTGACTAAGTGGTTAAAATATACTTGCAGGCCCATCTTACACAGGGCAGGAGGGTGGGATGATAGGGGAAGATATTTTGATGTTGACAAAACAAAATAAATCCCCTTTGGGTGTGGCAGGGGTTTTCTGGTGTGGAGGAGATGGGTTTGGGGATGTCCTGTAGATTAGATCCAGAGCGGGGCATCTGTGTCTGCCGTACCAGCACTAGCTAAGGGGACAGCAGCAGGCACTACAGCTGTTTGCAGAGCCCTGCAGCCCCTGGCTTTTCGGGTCAGCACAGGAGACGCCTGCCTCTTAGGGGACCCCTTTTTATGATTGCTGTACTGACTCTCGTCTTTGTGGAGAGGGGCAAAAGAGATTAAAATATAAACATATATTTTGAGAAAAGAGCAGGGCCTCATTTGTGCTGGGAGTGACAGGAGCCATCTGGTCTTGGAGCTGAGTCCTGTCGGGCCATTGGTGTGAATGGAAGTGCTGATGTCCCCCCACGCCCAGCAGGAACCCTTTCTTGGCCTTCCACAAGAGCCTGCTCACTGCTGCTGCTGCCCTTGACCATGCTGGTCTTTCTGCTGCGGCTTGGCAGTTGCTTCCTTGGGAAGCTATTTTTGAAACACTAACTTCTGTGTTTACCCATCAGGAGTGACTTGGACAGACTCTCTCAGGTTGCAGGCCCAGGAGGGCAGATGCACTCTCCTTCCTGCTCCAGGTTAACAAATGTTTACTGTCATTTTAGATACCGTTTCTTAATGGATTACAAACACCTGCCACATACCATAAGCTCAATAAAGAATGGTTGAGTGAAAAAGTGGATGAAATGTTAATGGGCTGCATATTTAATTTGTACTTCAGGCCTTTCAAAGGACAAAGAATAAAAAAGATGTATAGATTATCAAATTTACATTTAGTTAAGTTCTTAAAGTTTAGTAACCTATATCCATAAATCAAATGAAAAGCTAATTTTGGAACTGTAACTAGCTTTGGAATCTTGCATGAATAAATTATCATTTTAAAACATAGTCTATTGGATGCCATTTGTAAAAAGAGAAAAGGAAGCTCAGGCTGAATGTAAATGCAGTGTTTGACAGTTTTCTAGTTTGTGCAGATTACCTGGAAAATCCAGTGCCCCAGCTGCCTAAAACTGACTTCTCCCCCATCAGCAAGTACAGCTGTTGCTTCCAGACTTAGCTGGTGACGGGCCGCGCTCTCCACACCCACGAGTCTGCTGTGGGCCTGAGGTGAGCGTGTGTAAGAAGAGTGAAACGCTTGCTTCCAAAGAAGAGCTGCAAGGTGGCTTGTTCTGCTACTTCCACTTGGTCTTCCTTTACAAAGCAGTATAGGTATAACCCTGTGGTTCAGATAGAAGCCCTTAGTGATGGTGAGCCCCAGTGAGTCTGCCCCTCATTCATTGTTGGCCCTTGAATGAGAAAAGAAACACACTGACCTGTCCTCTGTGGTGTAAAGAAAGAGAATGACAGAGAAGGGTCTTGGCCCGTCCACTCACTCACTGTGTTCCTAGTTCATTCCATTGGCTGCACTCTTCGGTTTGTGTGTTTTCAGAAAATTTGTCCTGTGTTACTTGTTCACTTACGAATTTTTATACTCTTCTCCACTGATGGTAAAATATCTAAACTTCTTTTATCATTAAACAAAGAATGGGAGGCAGAGAGGAGAGAAGGGAAGGAAAGGGAGGGAAGTGGAGGGGAGAGGAGATAGGGAGAAAACAGGAAGATGTTTCCCATGACTTTACATCTTCTATATAAGAATCAAGCTTGTCCATGGAACAGCTAGCACTACTTCATTTACCATTCATTCTTTAAACACACACACACACACACACTTGAAAAATTATTTCTCATTTTAGAAAACTTGAATACTGTAAAATGTGAGAAAAAAAAACAGGACTATCCATAAATTTATATACCATGGATAACTACTGTTGTAATTTATTTATTTTGTATATAATTATTCCTTTTGACATTCTGAATCATCTCCAGATGAATATGTGTATGTGATATGAAATTATGATCCATTTTACTATATCAGTAAAAGTTTTTCAAAATCAAATTTGAGCTGAGCATGGTGGCACACATTTACTGTCCCAGCTGTTTGAGAGGCTGAGGGAGGAGAATTGCAGGCCTTGAGCCCGGCGTAGGGAACTTACTGAGATGAAAATCTCAAAATAGATTAAAAAGGGAGGGGGGCAAGGGCTGGCGCTCAGTGGTAGACCAGCTGCCCAACGTGTGCGAGCTTCAGGGGTTTAATTCAAAGTACTGCAAAAAAAATTCTTTTGGAATTTTATGTTAATGAAACATTGAGTTTTTTCTTAGACCTGAAAATTTATAGCTCATATGGAGAGAATATTTATCAGAATTTGACTTTTGTTCTTATGATTTAGATTTTTCCTCTTCCATTTAATTCTTGATTCCACCTTAAAAGAATTAAGAATCTAAATTAATTTTCTTCAAACCACTACCCAACTATTCTAGTACCAGTTGTAGCAATTCCTTCTTTTCTGTCCTCAATTGTGGTGCTTCTTTTATTGGTGTTACCTTAAAAAACAATAATGGGGCTGGGAGAGAGGGTGGCAGGCTAAGTGCCTGCCTGGCAAGCACAAGGTCCCGAGTGGGACCCCGGTACCGCATGCTGTGCTGGCCCTGAAAAAGCGCGGTGGCAAACACCTGTAATCCCCGTGCTGGGGAGGCTGAGGCAGGAGGGTCAGTGTGAGTCTGAGCTGCATAGCAAGACCCTGTATCAACAAATTAAAAAATTAAAATAAAGCAATAATGATTCCGTTCTATGGATCTAACTATTCTATTGATTTTTCTTTTATTATCCACACTAATTTGTTTATTAGACCTTTATCATGTTCATATCAAGTAACACACAAGCCTTTTCATATTTTTCCTGTTTATTATTCCAGGTGAATTTTAGAATATTACTAAGCTAATAAGACAAAGACACAGGAATTGGCCTTTTATTTGTTTATAAAACAATTTAAACATTTGTAATAAAAACACATAAGATAACTACTAATTCCCTTACACAAGTATAGTACAAAACTTTGCTAGCATATAAAGATCTGAATACATTGAAAAATATACTGAGCAATCTACAGATTTTTTTCCTGAATTAATATATAGCAGCGTAACTGCATAAGATCCTATTTGTTTTAAATAAAAAATGAATTGTGATAACCATGCGCAGATGGTTATTATTTTCAGGTAAACTGAATTTCTATATCAGGTACACATAAATTTATGTGCTAAATTTTCAATCATTTTTAATAATGTATAGGTAAAGATATATGACACATTGGTGTCATCTGGGGTGAAAGAAATTGGAGTCTAATTTACCACAAATGTGTGAAAAATCAACCTGTCGGGTCTGCTACGGGCTGAGTTCCTGGGAAACAGGTTCTGAGGACAAGGTTGGTTAGCAGAGGCATTCTTGGGATCCACACTCAGGAAAGGCGGAGAGACAGCAGGACTGGGGAAGGCAGGCAGCCAGCGCGGCGCCCGGGAAACTCGCCCTGTGCCCCCGCGCCCCAGCAGCGGCAATGGGCCGGGTCAGGCGGCTTTGTTCTGCTGAGGTCCTTTTGTGGGGAGCAGGTAGCCAGCCGGGCCCTGCTGCCCTCCGCAGGCAGCAGCGGTCTGCGGGGCGCCGGCGGTCCCCTTATGCCCACTGCAGTGTGCACCCCGAGTTTCTATGTCATTGATATGTGCTCAGTAAGGAGTTTTCAGATGACGTGGCAATTATTGAGAAGAGTTATTTCTAAAAAGCACACAACCCAGTGTATTTTGTGTTATAAAGAAATATAAAAATATAAAAGAAGAGGAGCTGGATTTTTGGTTCAGGAAGGACCTGAGTTCAATCCCCAGTTCCACCAAAAAAAAAAAAAAAAAAAAAAAAAAAAAAGAAAAAAGAAAAATATAAAAGAAGAGATCCTAGGTTCTCATTTATCTAACTTTCAGGACAGAGAATTAGGATAGAAGAATTTGAATCTCATTTTCCTTGGCTTTCCTTCCCTTCTTTATTTTTTATTTTTTAGGGAAGGAGAGGTTTATTTAGCTCACAGTTGCTGGAGGTTTCAGTCCATACTCAGCTGGCTCCAGGCAGGGGCACATGGCAGAGGGCAGCCTTTCATGATGGTGGCAAAGAGCCAGAGCAAACTGGAGGAGCAGCAGCAATGGCTACAGAGAGGCAGTTCCATTCCCTTCTTAGTGTAGCAGTGGAGTAATGAACAGAAGATGGGGCTGGGGTTGAAGTTCAGTGGTCTAGCACTTGCCTAGCACAGTACACGTGAGGCTGTGGGGAGGGCAGGAGAGGGGTAGAGACAGGGAGAGACAGACAGAGAGAGCCAGAGACAGGAGACACAAACAAGGGACACAGCTACACAAGGCACTGAACAGAGCATGATCATTGATAGCAGCTCTATGCACGTTAAGAAAAACAGGTCCTGTCCCTCTTCTTGCAGCCGTTGGGGAGAATGGGGAGCCAGTTGGAGACAGGGATGGCGGGGACAGGGAGGTGTGTGTTTGCCTACCAGAGAAAGGTGCAGCCGCGAAGCGCACATTCCCAATGCCTGTTTGTGACTGAATGAGTCCTGCGCTTGCCTGTTGGCTCTTTAGCCCTCCCAGCCTTCATGGTTGAATTCAAACTCAGATCTATGTGCTTTCAGTGCCTGGCTGCCACTGCCGAGGTATGAGAGAATAGGACCGAGTGGCTCAAAATATCCTTTCTTTCTAGAATAACTCAGGGTTGGTTTGTTTGTTTTTCTAGTGCATCTAGGATTGAACCCAGGGCCTTGCACATTGAGGCAAGCACTGTGCTACTTTCACAGCCTCTAGAACAATCCTGTTTCATCATTCACTGGTGGAAGAACATTTGTAGATACTTCTCAGGCACTGTACTATTTACCAGGATAGACAAGAAATCTATGTGAGGGGCTGGTGAGATAGCTCAGTGGTCTAAGCGCCTGCTTAGGCAAATGCACAGGGACTGCAGTTCAATCCCCAGCATCACATTCCATACTAGCCCCACCCCCAGGATGGGCTGAGCCAACCACAAAAAAAAAAAAGAAAAGAAAAAGAAATCTATGTGAATAAAACTATATGTTACATAGATCTATTGATTTTTATCAGATTCATTCATTATTGAGGTATAAGTTCCTCTATTTCACTCCTGTACCAGCAACACAGTAACTGAAATAATTATCCAGTTAATACCTTTGCTACTTGTCTGAGTTACCTGTAGGCATGTCAGGCTAGCATTTGAAAACACTGAAAGCACAGACTATGCTCTGAGAAAACAGGACATATCAGTGTGGTCGGGGGACCTGTTTTGCTAATTGAGATGAAGTAAAAGGCTCCAATGAGCCGGGCGTGGTGGCGCAGGCCTGTAATCCCAGCACTCAGGAGTCTGAGACAGGAGGATTGTTGTGAATTCAAGACCAGCCTGAGCTACAAAGTGAGCTCAAGGCCAGCCTGAACTGCACAGTGAGACCCTGCCTCAAAAAGACAAAAAAAAAAAAAAACCCAAAAAACAAAAACAAAAAAAGACTCCAATGAAAAGGGAGAAAGAATTTCAGATACAGGGAATTTTCTTGAATTGCTTGTTGTTGTTAATGAACTCAAAATAGTAAGTTAGCCATTCTTTCTCTGAG
Source organism: Ctenomys sociabilis (assembly GCA_004027165.1). NCBI lineage: Eukaryota > Metazoa > Chordata > Mammalia > Rodentia > Ctenomyidae > Ctenomys > Ctenomys sociabilis. The sequence continues at coordinate 6,163 of PVKA01013438.1, read as the reverse complement.
CTTTGCTACTAAATATATCCAAATTCTTAGCTGGGCATGGTGGCACACACCTGTCATCCCAGCAGTCTCGGGGCTGAGGCAGGAGGATCATTGCAAGTTTGAGGCCAGCCCGGGCTATGACATGAGTTCAGTGCCAGCCTGAGCTGCTTTCAAGACTTTCTCTAAAAGTAAATGAATAGAGCTAAATTCTCATTTTGTCCTCTTTCAGATGCAAGTGTGGGCAAGTTAGTTAAAATCCTTAATCTTGATTTCCTTTTGTGTGAAGTAGGAATAATAACTATGCAAAGTAAGACTGTTTTATGGATTGCATGAGATGTAAATTTTATATACCTTGCATCTGACAGACAAAGTGTGACGTCTTGGCCCTTAGTGCTTAATTCTCATTAGCTAGTGCTAATAATTAGTATCTGTCACCTGGCACTCAACTAGCAGTTGCACACTCACTGTGAGAGACCATGCCTGGTCTGTCGTTACGTGGATGATGGCTCCAGGCACCCTGGTGTCAAACTCGATCAGCCCGTGCAGGCGGGTGACACCTGGCAAACGCCTTGTCTACAGTGGCCCTCAGTTCTGTGGCCTGCAAAATGGGACACTGGAACGCTTCCTATGGGGAATGCTGGGGAAACGCAGTGAGTTACTACGTGTGAGGCCCGTTGGACGTGGACTGAGCTGAGCAAAAGAGCCTTGCAAGTATCAGTCACCTGCACCATGCCCCCAAAGCACACTGTTCCCTTGCTTGGGGCGCCAGAGTCAGGGGCTCCTCCAGGTGAGTTACAGGGGCCAGTCCTGCAGCACCCTCTCCTATCCCCCAGGTTCTTCCCTGGGAGACCAGAAATGCACTCCCCCCTTCTGAAATCCTTTCCACCCCAGCACTCTCCCTGGGAAAGGAACTGATCTCTCTCACAGATCCTAGGGACAGGACAAGCCGAGGCAAGGGCATAGCCTGCATGCCAGGCGGCTGCCCCCAGGGCTCCCTGTGCCCTCTCTTCCTGGTCAGTTCCCCTGCCCCTCTGTTTTTCCCACCCTCCTCTGCTGCCGGGTCCTCTCCTGTCTCCACCCCCCCTTGGACTGTGAATTTCAGCGTGAATCCTGGTGCAAACGCAAGCGCTAAGGAAGCTATCGCTGGTCACAGGGGCCCTTTCTTTTTTGAAGGGAGGAAGGAGCTGTGTCTGCTTTGTTGCTTCCACCTCTCTCCTTTCTCCTTAGTGTCTGTCCCAGCTGCAGAGGTGGGGAGCTCCCAGGGTTCTGTGGGGTGAGCTCTTGGGACAGAACCACTGCCAGGCATTTGCTCCCCTTAGAGATACTGAAGTAAAGCAGGCCTTCTTTCTTTGGGTTAGAAAATGTGGGCTGGGGAGATAACACAGCAGTCTGAGTGCCCTGCCTGGCAAGTGTCAGCACCCAGGTTTGATCTGCAGTAACACATGCTGTACCCTGGAGCTCCAGGTGCACCCAGGCAGGTGCAAGCCTGCATCCCCAGAGCTGCGGAGGCTGAGACAGGAGGACCACTGCGAGTCTTGAGCTGCATAGGGAGACCCTGTACCAAATAAATAAATAAATAAATAAATAAATAAATAAATAAATAAATAAATAAATAAATAAAATTCTAAAAGAAAATATAGCCAAAGGTGTGGGTAGACTCTTGGAATCCCAGAACTCTGGGAGGTCACGAATTCCAACCCAATGTGGACAACTTACTTAGCAGGACTCTGTTTCAAAATAAAAAAAGAACAAAAGTTTGGGGATATAGTTCAGCGCTGAGTGCCTGAGTCCAATCCCAAGAAGAGAAAATATCATCAAATCAGTTTCTCTGACTTCTGCTATCCCAGAAGAATTTTTTTTTAATTAAATTAAATTTCATTTGTACCAGGGGTCAAACTCAGGACCTTGTGCTTGTCAGGCAGGTGCTTATGCTGCTGAGCTAGCTCTCCAGCTCCCCCCATTTTATTTTAAAGAGACACGCACAAAAAACTGCAATAAAAACAATATAAAATTTCAAAACAAAATGACAGGCAATAACGATGATTATTATACTGCACATTGTTATCTTTAGAGTAGTTTCTCAGATGACCAGGTACAGGCATGTAAAGCTGATCAAACAATATAAGCACTGATTGTTCTTTTCAGTGAGCTAATAGAAATTAGTAGGGCAATTACCTTAGCTTGTGTATGTATGCATATCCTTTTTCCCTTCTTTCTTTTCTCTTTTCCCCATCCCAGTGGTTCTTCCCTTTGAGCACTTTCTTTCCCTTTCACTGTATCTACTGCACCTTTGGATCTTATGTGCTTTTTCAGTTTCTTACACTAGGGAGACAATATGATGTGGGCACACTGGAGTCTGGTTTATTTCATTTATGAGCATGGTCTCTAGTTGTATCTATTTACCTATAAAAACCCCAAGTTTATTTTTTCTTATAGCTGAGTAGTACTGCATTGTATAAAAATACCACGTCTCTTTTACCCATTCTCCAGCTCATGGGCATTTGGGTCTTTTCCAGGATTTTGCTGTGACAAACTGTGCAGCTGCAAACTCAGGTGCACACACCTCACAAGAAATGTTCACACTCTTTTCTTCTTGTTTCTCTTCTTCTCCTTCCTTCTCCTCTTTTCCTTTTTGTCTTCATTTTCTTTCTTTTCTCCCACCCTCTCCTGCCCTCCCTTCCTCTCCCTCCCCCTCCCCTTTTGGGGGTACCAGGCCCTGAATTCAGGATGCAAACCCTGTCCTCATTGGGCTCAGTGCTGTGCAGTAGGTTCTGATGTCGCCATTTGCCAGGACACTGAGTGACTGGGTGGATAGGGTCCTTGCTTCGTTTTGAGTTGCCTCTGGAGTAATTCAGGCGGTCAGTGGGACTTCAGACCTCACACTCCTCATCAACAGATATCCAGGTGAAGACACCAGATGTGTTTCAGGACAAACAGGATGGAGGAGGGCTGGCCAAATAGCTCAGTGGATTATGGGAGCTGCTTAGGCAGAGGCAGGGGCCTGGAGGTCAATCCCCAGGCCTGCCGTGCCGGTCCCAACCCCAGGCAGCACTGACCACGAGTCCAATCTATGCAGTGAGATCCTGTAGACCCTGTCCTAAATAAATGGGGGGGGGGGGGAGAAAAGAAAAGAAAAGAAAGGAAGAAGGGAAGGAGGGAGGCCAACCAGGCAGGAAGCCGCAAGGGAGCCGAGTGGAGCGAGCAAGCCGCCCAGCCACTGCCGCTCCCGCCAGAAGGCAGGTGTGTTTGCCCTTGGCTTAACATCTTTGCACTGTTTAAGGTTTGATCAAAATCTCTTGGATCAATTGGAGCTATAAAGAATAATTTCGAAAACAGGGTCGCTTTTGCTCTTTAAACAGAAAACACTCGAGTCTGGTCGTTCACCGGAAGGCTTTGTGTCCAGTGATTAGCTCTGTACACAGGTGAGCTCTTCTCTAGAGTAGTATTATGTAGAGAGCACGAGAGCCTCTTTTTCACACCCCATTTAACTTCTGCTGGTCTTATCTGCCTGCACAGATGGCCTGCTTTTCCACTTCCTGGGCCTAATTCTCACTGAGGCTAGAGGCTGTAAACACCCAGGAAGAGTGCCTGTCATCAGTGTAAGCGGGGCACTCAGGCGATACCAACGGCATGCCAAAACTGCAGAAGCTTGCCGTAGCTGCAACAAAACGTGGAAACCACGGCATAATTAATCAAATAGGGAGTTGCAAGTAGTAGTAACTGAAAATAAAGAAACTAATGCACCAGTGTGATTCTCAGATAGCACCTTTGACCCATAAGGTTTTTGGAGAAAAAAAAAAAACTTATCTTTCAAAGGCTAGATAGAATATTTTCAAAATATGTGCTGAGTGATGCATATGGTAATCCTAGCACCAAAGCAGTTTGAAGCAGGAAGATTACAAGTTCAAAGCCTGCTTAGGTGTCTTAGTGAGACTGTTTCAAGATAAATAAAAAGCGCTGGGGATGAACTCAGTGGTACAGCACCAGGAAGGATGGATGGATGGATGGATGGATGGATGGATAGACAGACAGACAGATGTTTATCTCTGAGTTAACAGTGATTTTTATGTTTTCTTTGTAGTCATTTGCATTTTTCCACCTTTTGTAGATTAATTTTGTGATGAGAAAAAAAAAATCTTAATTTTTTTTTAACAAGACAAGCCAGGCTTGGTGGCCCATGCCTATATTCCTAGCACTCTGGAGGGTGAGGCATGGGGATCTCAGTCCAAGGCCAGCACAGACCTGTTCTTTCAAAAAACCAAAAACAAATAAATAAATAAAAAGACAAACAACATTTGGGGTTTTTGTTTCTCCGTCCTGTGTTTGGGCCAGAATTAAAGCTGCAGTTTCTTAGAGCCCAGGGGTCAGGGGCTGGTTGAGACAGTGTCAGCGCCTCCCGCAGAAGCGTGGAAGGGCTGTTCGGGGAACCTGCAGCGCGAGCAGAGACCCAGCTCCTAGGTTTCACCCTCTCGTAGTGTTCAGCGACAAGGAGAGCCAGCGCAGCGGGGTGGCCTTTGAAGGGCTCTCCCTCTTCTGTGCCGTCAGGGAACCGCAGCCTGCAGCTGCACTCTGCGGCTAAGGAATGCTGGTGAGAGCTGCCGCGATGCTGTCACCCTGAGTTCCCCGAGCCTTTATACTCTGTGGGCAGTTTTCATAAAGTACCTTTCCGGAGCTACGATGCTCAAGTAAGCTGACGTACACACACCATGGCGAGATTGCTCCACATGCTCGTGAGCTCCGCGCCATCGCTACCACTCTTCTTCTGAGCACCATGGCTTTACAGCCGAATCTCTCTCAGTTCCATATACGTAGACAAATATTCTTATTGCTTAGCATATTCTAAAATGGTGACTGTGGTTGGGTATGGTGATACTCTCCTGTAATCCTAGCCTCAGGAGGCTGGGGCAAGAGAAGCGTTGTGAGTTAGAGGCCTAGCTAGAAACAGCATATTCGAGGCCAGCCTGAACTACATAGCAAGACCCTGTCTCAAAAAGGCCATAACTAAGTAAATAAATAAAAAAGAAATATTGAGACAGTAACATTATAATACCCATAAAGAATGTTTTAAGTTAGAAAAGTTGAAAACTCAATTATTTTCACATTAAAAGCTTAAAGTATTTAAGGTTATACTATAAAAATAATTAACAAAAAATTGAGGGGGGAAAAATCATCTAACGAGCCATTATCCTAACCCATCTGTCACCAATTTTGTATATTCCTTGCAAATTTTTTTTCCTTTCCACAAAATACGTAAAGTTTAATCTGTGTTAGATATAATTTTGTAGTTCTATCCTTTTTGATTTTCTGTTTAATTTCATATTAAATAGAAGACAGTTAAGAGTGATTGAGAACTCTGGGTCTGGGTGACTTCTGCGGAAGTGGAAAAGGGGAAGCTCTGCCCGCGGACAAACTCCGTGCAGGGACTGTGCAGGTGGGGGCCCCTCACAGCGCCAAAAGGCGCGCTTTCCAGGGCTGGGCCTCCCGACCTGGGGCTGGGTGGGCGGGGATACGACATGGGGGCGTGGCCTTGGGGAGGGCGGGACAACTGCCCTGCCCCTGTGCTTCCCGCCCCTCTGCCGGAAGTGACCCGGGCCGGAACCTGAGGAACCTGAGCAGTCCTGGGCCGAGATGATCGCCTAGCGAACGTTTCTGCCTGTGAGTTGCCTATCGCAGATCTTTTGTCCCAGTGACAGTTAGCACAGGCGTAGACAGTTACTGTGCGAGGAGGATGCAGTAATCCTTGTCCCGCGTTTAGCACATGGCCCATGGGGCAGCAAGCGCGCTGTGTGGTGTCCCGTAGCTGTCGAATCCATCAGAGAAATGCACTCTACAATCGTTATTACTGACATTCCATTTTTAAAAGCAATTTTCAACATTGTAAAAACAAAACCAGAAAAGAAAATCGTAAGCATTACGGGGTCGGCCAGATAACACAGCGGACTGAAGTGCATGCTCAGGCAGACGCAGCGGCCGGAGTTCGATCCCCAGCGTGTCGCGCCGGCCCGCCCCTGGGGTGCACTGAGACAGCGGCGGATACAGGGCGTAGTGATACGCGCTTGTAATCCCAGCGCTGGGGAGGCCAAGAACAGGAGGATCACTAGGAGTCTGAGCTGCGCAGTGAGACCCTGTACCAAATACATTTAAAAAATTATATATATATATATATATATATATATATATATAT
>PVKA01013437.1:0-55019 GCA_004027165.1 Ctenomys sociabilis | reverse complement strand
CTTAGGAGCGGAAGTACCCTTGGTCATTAGTTTGTGATAGTTTTATGCAGGAGTTCAAATTTGAGAAAAAAGAGAGTGATTGTGCTCAGATGGAAGTTGCTCTGTGGATTTATCTTCTCACACAAAAGAACCGAGATCCCAGAGAGTAAAGAAGATACCTGGATTTTGTAACAGAAACGAAATGGAATCTTGGAGTATAACGCGAGAGTGGAGAGGGAGAACTGAAGGCCTGAGTCTGATGCTCAAAACTATTTCTTAATGTAATAAACACATGAAAAGCATTTATTGGGTGTTGTCACCTTATGAATTTAATCTCCAGGATGTAGGTGCCATTTTTCATATTTTGTAGAGAAGGCAACTGAGGCACAGGGACGCTGAGGGACATTTCCAAGGTCCCCCAAGCCAGCAGGCAGCAGTCCACCCTCAGGATCTGTGATTTCTTTGCTTGTGACTTGTTGCTTCAAAGAGATTGACAGCCAGAAGCAAGCAGAGGTCACTTGGAACCCTGCGCAAGTTCCAGCGAGGCTGTCATATTAAGGCCTTGCCTGTGCAGCATTGGTGCCCTAGTGTCATGTAAGAAATGCTCCATTTCCTTGGGATTGGAGGGGTGGCTGATACAGACTATGCAAAATAAGAGAGGCATTAGGGTGGCTCTGGGAGGATGGCCAGTGGGTCGGAGGGGCAAGCCTGGAGGAAGCAAGGGAGAGGGGAGGGGGGAATGGCTGGAAAGACGTGGAACGAGGGTACCCATTAACACAGGCACGTACTACGACAGGCCAGCCCTACATAGATTAAGTGAGAGTGCCCATTTTCCCTTCTCTTGGAGCCAGTCTGTTGGCTTCAGGTAAACAGGTTGTAGAACCATGGGGGGGCATGGGACCCCTCATCTTTATGTGTCAGAGGATGCAGGAGGATTTGGAGGTTCGAGGTCATGAGCACAGGACAGGTCTACTTGTTTTGTCAGTCAGGTCTCTTTGATAATCCCTGAGTTTCGATCAAGTCCCCGCAGAGCCAATCCGTCCTTCTCAGTGGGCTTCGTCTTCCCCTTAGAGGCCCTCTAGCAGAGGTAGGAGGGTCTGTTCTTTGTGCCAAGACCTGGAGATCCATCCGCCCAGTGCACAGGTGATTTACATTTATATGAAGCAAGTGCAGCCGCAGCCTGTACACTGAAATCAAGCAACGTGAGCCAGGTGTGGTGGCCCATACCCACATTCCCAGAGCTCTCAGAGACTGAGTCAGAAGGACTTCAAGCGATCCTAGGCTGGGTAATTTATTGACTTAGCAGGACCATGTCTCAAAAACAAGATTAAAAAGGTACCAGGGATGTGAGCTTCTGGGAATGTGAGAAGGCCCTGAGTTCAATCCCTAGCGTCCCTCCCCAAGAAGAGTGTGAATAAAATGCAAGCAGTGTGTCTAACAACATAGAATCCTGACCCCCTTCCACTTATAGGATTGGAAATCACAAAAAGAAAAACAGAGCCAGTGGTTACAACAGCATCAATTTGCGATATGCTGTGTGTCCCCTACAGAAATTCAGCTGAGGACAGGGCTTCAGGAGGGGAAGTTTCTCTCCTTGCCAGGCCTTCCTTTGCATGCTGATAAAGCCAGCAGTGAGCAGGCTAGACATGACTGTGGGGAAGCATGGGATATAAATATCCAGTCCTGGCAATCCCCGGGGGATCAGCGACAGTGGCCCGTGCACTCTCCTCCACCTCTGAGCTGACATATGAGCATATTGATTCCAGGTGATGCTGACATTTTGTAATTATCATTATCTATAATTTTATCTTATTTCATGGCCTATTTTGATCATTTAAAATAGAGTAGCATACCTAATAGTGGTCATTAATTTAGCTTAAGGGAATATTCATGGCTTCATAAACTTACATTAGAAATAGCTTGCTAAAATTACAATAGGCATGATGAGTGTCCTCGTTCATATAATAATAATACTAATACTGATAAACCATACTGACATTACCAAACTGACAGCTTTACTCTCTTGAACTGGTTCACTGTCCTGTTGTTATCTTAAGGGAAGGAAAGACATGTACACCATGGTAGTAGCAATAAAAAAGTAATAACCCAACACACAGAAACAAGAGTTATGTTTCACTCCACATCTGACCATAGGAGGAAGGATAGTGTACAGCCTCTCATTTTCTGGCTAGCGGGTGACTGGAGTGAAGAAAACCCACCGGCTCTGAAACCAGGGCAAATGGGTGGCACCCGCACGTTGGCCCTGCTGTGTGTGGGAGCAGTTTAGTGAGGATTTGGCTGGACAGGCAGGTGGGTCTTGACTTGATGTCTGTATTTTCTTCAGTGTCAATTTGTGTTTTCTTACAGCTTGCCTTTAGGTTCATTTTAAAGAATAGAGTGAAGGGGCTCTCTCACCAAGGAGGTCATGTCTTGATTATTGCCTGTATAGTGTTACTCACAGCATGCTCCACATTCCTCCTCCTCCTCCAAGGGACTCAGGCACATGAATTCTGCATATGGCTTGCTGGCTGTTTGCGTTTTGTGAGCTTACTCGGGAATTAAAAATTGGAAGTCATTTTAATGGACGTGCACTATATTGCCGATGTGTGTGCTGGCACCTTAATGGGTGAGGTCATTCTCCATCCACTTAGCTGCCCACATATATATCACATATATCTATTATCCTCCATATTCACCTATCTAGCTGTCCAACAGCTTGCATGCTCTCCACCCCATCTCTCCACCTTATCTATTTATTCATCAAGCACTTGTCATGCGCCCACCCTTTTCCTTACATTCCCACCAGTCTATGAATTACACCTTACACATATCCACCCACACATGTTCTAATCCAATGATAGTGACCTGTGGCACACGTGCTGCAGCTGTTATTGCTGTTATCAGTGAAAGCTCTGCAAGGTTCCCCATGCCTGTGCTGTGCATCCTATATTCATCCTTGCAGCCACTCCTCCTTAAAAATCAGTTAGCAAAACTCAAAGTGTTGGTGAAGAAAAGATAGAGAGGTCAAAGTTATGCTGCTAGAGAACTTATGATATAACACAGGAGTCACCTAAACTAGAAATTACCCATCATTATGCTTCATGCTGCAGGAAAGTATGCCATGTGGCTGTGGGAACACTGAGGAAGGAAGGTGCAGCTGTGTCCAAAGGGCTTGAGGATGGGTTCTAGGGTTCCACATAGCCAATGTGAGACTAGGAAAAATATCTACAAGAAACTGAGCAGAAAAGATGAACAGTGGGATCCTAGGTCACCTCGAAGGGCATCATTTTTTTGCTTGGTAGAACTTTCTACGGGGAGACCCTTAATAGGGAGCAGAAGGTATGGGTGGCGCAATTAAAGCTGGAGCAAGGAAAGGAGCTGAGTTAGGTCCCCAGGAAACCAAGCCAAAGAACTGAGATTGGTCATGGGCCACTGGTTCTGAATGAAGGAGAAGAGAAAGGAATAAGTGGACCGGCGAGCACAGGAATAGGAGGTGGCTAAATGCATGTTAGCTGATGGGTTAAAGTTCGTACTTGCCTTTATTCAGCACAGATGCCCTGCTGGGGCACCCATGACCAAAGGGACAAGGAAAGCACCCTTTGCCTGGACTGCCCTGCTCCTGCTTTTGGGGACTGCAGGCCTAGCAACTGTTTCCAGGGACAACTTTGGTTCCCAAACAGGAACACACACTTTATGGGGCTCTCCCAGGTGCTGGGAACCCAACGCCACCAAAACATGCCCAGGCCCTGCACTGTTTCCTTTCTCAGTGGAGTAAGAGGGATTGGAAGCCCGCACTTGTTGACAACAGGTGTGGTTCAGCAAGGACAAATGTTCCCTTCCACTGCTTCAGGGCTGGCACCAAGGCCATCTCCTGTGGAATGGGCAGGTGTCCAGGAGCTGGGCAGCACCCTCCTCAGAGCTGGAAGGTGCTCTGCACCACCCCTGCAGGGCTGAATGCTCATAACTTTCTCTGAGCAAGTGTTCCTACCATTGTGCAGAGCTTCCCACAGCCAAGCCAGCTGAGCAGGGAGGAGAGGCACTGTCCTGGGATCTCCTGCCAGCTGACTGATGAAGCTCTGTGATGGTTTAAGTGGCTGCATCATCATTAACTTGGCTAGATTAACTTCCTCAGCAGAAGCTTGGAAGCTGTGTGAGCCTGCCTTCTACTCAGCTTGAGGCAAAGAGATGGGGCTGTGAGGGCACAGAGCTGTTCCCAGGAGGGGGGATCCCAGGCTTGAGGTCACTTGGCAAAAAACCCAAGGACAAAGAGAAGAACTTGTAGTCCTTTAAAAAATCTTTCCCTCCCTGGGTTGTCTTAGGGCAAATGGGGTTTATGCACTGGATTCAACGGAATTGCTTGCTCTCTCCCATGCTCATTCAGCAAGGAAACACATTTCTGTGCCTGCCTTAAGTCCCAGTGTGTCAATCTGCCTGGGCTGCAGGGAGCAGCGATGCAGTCACCCCGACATCCTAGGGCTTTAGCACAATGCAAGGCTGGGCTCCAAATTTAGGTTTTTCTAGAGTAGAGTTGTTTAGACGCTCAGACTGTGGGTGGGCAGGGAGTGGGGGTAGTCAACCATCCAACGTGGGACATTGAAGTGACCCTGGACAGTGGCATCCCTGGCAGACAGCCTCAGCAGGGAGCAGCATGTGTGAGGGAACTGTAGGATCATAGCTCGCAGTGGCACCCATGCACCATCACTTGTGAGTGTGAGCATGACTGTCTGCAAGGGATGCTGGCAGATGTGCACGCAGGAAGAAACAGGTGCTGCTCCTGCAGGTGGCGACCCCATGCCCTGCTTCCCCGTTCCATCACTGATATTTACTCCTTCCATTCATCTAGGGCCTGCTATGCACCCTGACTTATCCTAGATCCCGAAGATGCAGATTGCAGTGGTCTTTGCTCACATGATGAAGATCCAGGGAGAGTAAAAGAAATACTAATGGGTAGCTATAAAAATGCATTACAATTTTTACACAAGCTCTAAGACTACAGGATCTCAGTAAAGTTGGTGGGGAAGCAGAAAAGATTGCTGAGCAGAAGTGACATTCAGGCTGGTGACAGGAGCGTGAGAGATGTGTGGTCAGGCAGAGGGGAGCTTAGGAAAGAGGAACTTGCAAGTGGAAAGTATTGAGGTAGAAAATAAAAACATGGTAGATTCCAAAAGGTGGGGACTGATGCATATTGATAAACTGAAGGAAAAATGGGGAAAGCGGCTGGTGAGGTTCTCTGATGAGGCTGAAGTCTGCCTGGAGTGATGTAGGGTTTGCAGGGCCCATCACCAGCAAGACGAGCCCCTGACCACAGAGGTGAGGGAAGTATGGCCCCGGGTCAGCTCTGCTTATCAAAAAGTCTCTTCTTCTTGCTAGAGCCACTGTGAGGAGGCCAGTCAGACCTGCAGAGGGGCACTGGGGAGGGCTTGGATGAGCAGTTGGCAGGTAAAGTGACAAGGAGGAGGAGGGATGGAGAAATAGTGGGCAGAAAAGACCCGAACATCAGGTGTTAGGAGCCAACCCTGATGTTCTGCATTTGCAGGTTCAGGTTACTCCTTTGGACAGCTGAGAGAGAAATGGCTTAGCCGTCAATGGTTTATCCTCTTCTTCTGCAGTTTTATGGCCTTCTTGACTTTCAGCCTTTTTAATAACAGGAGCTTATCCGAGCTGGATGTTCAGGGCAGCTCAGATCCACCCTCACTCTGCATCCTGTGGATGCTGATTAGTATGCACCATGGTTCCCTGCACCTGATGTCCACAGCAGGCAGTTCTAACACCAGAGGAGAGAGGTACAAGATAAATCACTGCAAGTAATTGATTAATTAATCATGCTCTTGATTTTAATAACATCTACTATCTGGCTTCAGATTTGTCTGTCCATAATCTTGAGCTCTACTCTAGAAATTTGATAATCAGTAAAACCACCCATAGATTCCTAATTGATGACAATTTCTTTCCTTTCTTTCAGACAGCTTATCAAGGCACATTCTTGTGACTGTGTGGTGGGGACTGAAGGGAGAAGGTGTTTTTTTTTAAGAACCATATATTGATATTCCAGAAAAATATGTGGGAAAAAATTGACCCTCCGTCATGAAGAATGTATGAAATCTTCCCTGGAAAGGCCTGTGACGGAGGCTTCCTGTGTTGTATCTGTACGCCCATAATCAGAGAACAGTTGTCATCAAGGGTAGTTGGATAGGACAGAGTTTGAATGTTCATCAGTGAGACATCCCACACATTTCACTTTGTGTGGTTTCCAAGACCCTATAGGAAGTCAGCAGGGGTCTGAGCCCTATGTAAATTCATCATTCCCACTGCATCATGGCTCTTCTTACTTGGAATGGGTAGGTCCATAAAATAAAGTACAGACAGTCATACAGAACCCCTTTGTCTCCTGTGACAATGTGAGCCTATGACCTTGTTATTGAAGGATATTTTCTGTAAGAGCTGGCCTGCCCGTTGGACAAAGTGAATATCTAATGGTGGCAGAAACTCTCAACCTTTGGAAGGATTGATTTTATTCCCACACTGTGTTCATGTAGACAGCTGGGCATGGCAAATCTACTGGTATGTAGTACACTGCCAAGCAAAGCAAACAAAACAAAACCCAAGCCAACAACTTGGCAGAGCCTGTGTCCTCTGGTAGAGACAAAAAAAAAAAAATTGTGTTTTCCTGGTGATATCATTTGGGGGCAGTTGCAGAGTGCTGGGGGTGGCTGACAGACACCTGGGAGTAGCAGAGAGAAGGTCTGAGCACTTTCTATCAGCAAATATAAGTGAGATTTAGTGAAGCTTAATCACATAATTCAATGAAGAGCAGGCCTATATGCTTCATTTCCACAGCTGTATGAAGAAACAGGACTATTATCATCCCAGATAGACAAAAGGAAGTGACAGCCCAGAGAAGCTCAGGGGCATCTGCAGGTGACAACCAGTATGGGCAGGCGGGACCCAGACTGTCATGATCCCGGTGTATGACTGGTCATGCTCTGGATCGCACTATAGACAGTGTAGCTCAAGATTCATCCACCCAAATCTCACTCTGCAAATCTCTGTTGTCTCATGTTGGCAGTATGTGCAGCTTGCAGTCTTCTTGGGGAGTTGGTACATGTACTTCATATAATTTGTTTCCTTTTTTAATCTTTTCCCATTTCCTTCCTCCTCCTTTAATTCCCCATCCCTCATTTTCATTCTTGTTGGTGTTATTAATCTTAACTCATGTTTCTAGTACATAATGTTTACACTCATTGAGTTGATTAGGTCCTAGAAAGGGAGCCAGAAGCACTTTCTGGAGGACAGAGAGCTCCTTCAGGGAGCAGTGCTAGGAAACCTGGGTCCATGCAGAAGATTGAAATTGGACACGTATCTCTCTCCATGTACTAAATTAAAATTAAAATGAGCCAGGGATCTGAACAGACACATTGAACACATGGGAAGGTAAAATAGGCAAAACTCCTGACATCACAGACTCAGGTAAAGATCGGCTGAACAGGACCCCTGTAGACATCACATGCTCAGCAAAGCCACCCATGGATTCCTAGTGATGACAATTTTTCTTTTATTTTCTTTTTGAAAACACAAGAAGTAAGATGTATTCCAGTGGAAGTAGGGTGGCGGGATAACAGGACATGTAGATGTTTTTCAATCTCAAGATTTGTCATAGATATATCATAATATGAAAATTTAAATCTGAAGGCCCAGAGGCTGGCTTGCAGTGCTTGTGCCACGCCTAGGAGTATAAGAAGTAGCAGAATGATGCCATGGGAGGTTCTCACAAAGTCTCGCCATTCACAAGATTAATGTTGTCTCCCAGAAGCACTCAATTTGGATGAGTCAGTGCTCTCTGGCATTTATGCCCAAATATAATCCAGTGCATACAAGTAGAGAAATACGTGCCCAAGAACCTAGTAGGAATTCAGTTAATTATCTTCCTTTTTTCAGAAAGGAAAATAGAAGAAGTTTAGGCTATCTTCCAGGTCTTCCAGAGTTTCTTCCCAAACTCCAGTTTGGTGTGGCCTAACTCCAAGCAGCAGTATAAGCTCTTTGCTACCCGTACCTGCCTGTACCTCTGACAGGGGTCCAGGAGTCACAAGCCCAAGCTATCACAAGCCTTCTGGACTCCTCCTGAATGAAGCTCCCAGCAAGTCCTCTGAGCTGCCCTCCTTCTGCATCCTGTAGCCTCACTTGGAGAAGACCTTCTTTCTAGGAGTTCACAAGTGTAGATCTTTAAGTCCAGTTTAGGGAATCAGACTGAATTAGTTCTTTGTATTATTAACCAGAGGAGCACTTACATTTTCTAACATCTCTAATCTTTGAGCTCAGGGAATAGCACAGAGCATTTGCATGAAATTACCCCTCATTCTATCTATAGCCCTCACTGCCAGTGTTTGTGAATTTGGCAGAAGCCAGCATATCTCGCAGTTAATGTCTCTCTCTCCTGCCAGGCTTTTCCAAATGGGGGGCCTTAAAGTGCAGTGTGACAAAGAGCCGGAGGGATCTCAGAAAGTGGAGCCCAGGTGATGTTATTTACATCCAATTAGAGAAGCAGAAACAAGCAGCATTATTCACATGCATGGCTTTAAGTGCCTTGTGTCTCATTAAGCCTTTGGATCCGGTTTTTGAGGGACGATTTTGGAAGGAGCAGCCCAGGCTCAGGCACAGGTAGAGATGAGCTTCTGGGTCGCATCCCCTGCTAGGCTCTTAGGCAACTGTTTCCTTTGTGGACTCATATCCGGGTGCCAAAGGAGATTTCTTCTGCTGCTTTGCCTGCTTCTGCTTATATCCTTAAAGGTAAGAAGCTCAAGTTAGAGCACAGGAGTCTTTCCTAGTGAGTCCAGCACTTGTCCCTCTTCCCTGTGCTTTGGTTAGTCATTCAATTTCTGTACGGTTGAATTGCTCACAGAAATTAGAGATATCACTAGATGTAAGTGCTCCTCTGGTTAATTACACAAAGAGCTAATTCAGTCTGAGTCCCCAAGCTGGGAGTTAAGGACAGCAATTGTAAGCTCATCAGATCATCTTAGGGTGGAGCTGGGGGGAGCCCTGTGTGTACAGAGCTGTGTGTGGTGTGGGGAGGGAGCTCACCTTTGCAGGACCTCTCTGGATCACACTGAGGAAGTTGGTACAAGGTTTGGTCAAGATCGCGTGGTGGCTTTGAAAGGACGCAGCTCGCCTCAAAAATCTGAGATGTTTCCCAGGCTCTTCTAAGGGGATTGAGCAAAGGAACATTCTGGGAAGGACAATAATGGGTCCACTGGGATGCCCAGTGTGCAGAGCCAAGAGTCCACTCTTTTTTTTTTTACGCTTGCCAGGGAAGTGCTTATTCCACTGAGCCATCTCCCTGGCCTCTCACTCTTTCCTGTTTATTTTAATCAAGAGAGTGTCAAGTAATTGTTTACTTTAAAAAAAAAACAAACTAAGGTTTTGATGCCCATTTAAAACAAATGCAGAGCCCAGGGGTCTGAGTGGCTCCCTCCTATTCTACAAGCTCTGAGATGCAGACTTTCTTGTCTCTGACCCAGCCCCATCTCTTGTTTGCACACAAAGCTCCTCTTTCTGTGATCTGGGCTGTGGGCCTGCTGTGGGAAGGGAGAGGCAAGATGATGCTGAGCTCGGCACAGCAGGGACTCTCGAGTCTTGGGCCTCTGGCTCAGGCCAGCACCCACCTGCTTGTAGAGCCTTCCTTCTTTGGCCACTGCTCACAGGGAGGGGGAAGGATGGGCTGCTGCCTACCTGACAGTCTTGGAGTTCATGGGAGGTGCCTGTCAGCTGAGTGTCAAACTACATCACACACACACACACTCACACCTTTATAGTATGTCCAGAGCCGCTGAATTAGCCAGCCCAACATTCCGCACACAGGGCTTTTTGAAATCTTAGCAGGCACAGAAGCTATTCTTCACTACATGACAATAAAGGGTAGATTGTCTTTTCACCACAGTACGGTCTCAGGTTTCTGCCTTCCTGACTCCTGTGTTCTTGTCCACTACCATGGTCTTCTTTTGGGCGTGCGGAGGGCCTGTTCCTGCTTCTAGCAATAGGATGTGGCACTGTCTCCACCCAAACCACCCGACTTGGACCTTTCTTGTGTTTCTTAGCACTTTCCTTCAATGCCCATTGCCCCAGGGCTGGGGAACACGAAGTGAGAAGCCTTCAGCCTGCCAGATGCTGTTTTTATTTTTATTTATTTTTTATTTTTATTTTTGTTTTGAGGTACAAATATCAATGAGACAGTTTTAAGATACCTTGACAAGATGGATTTGATACATTAATACATTGCAAACTGTTTTCATAATGTTTTGGTATCATAGAAGGTGCATACATGATACTATATTTACAGACATTATTATAGCATATGTCTCTTAACAGTAAATTAAGAGAGTGTAGCTGTTTGCACATCTTATTTTTTATACCTGAATTACATCAAAGATTCAATAATTAATACTTTCTACCTTGTTATTTTCCTAGTGGTTGTCCATAGTACTAGAAGCTGACATAATATCCTGTCCAACCACCATTACTGCAAATCTTGCCTCTCGTAGAATTATATAGAAGCACAGTGTTATCTATCCCAACTGTATTGTCCATACACACACATCATGATTCTTCCTTTCTATACCCCTTCCTTTGTCTACACCTGTCAAAGATGAGCACTCCATTGTCATTCAACTACTTTAGGTGCCTGAACTCAACAACACAATCCAACACAGTCCAGCATTCCACAACAATAGTCAGTTATCTGAAGAAGTTGTCGACGATAGTCATTTACAGCTCAACTTATTATTATGGCCCCGCGATGTATACTTCATTTTTATACTTTTCTGCTGGATGGTTAAGACCTAGATAGAGCAAGATCTATATAACAACACATGTACTTTATGTTTCTTATGAGGTCAGTGAAGTCCCCTCAGGGTTTATCTTGCAGTCCTGTACCTTATTCTGTAGATCCTTTGTCTGTGTCATCCATGTGGATGAGTCACGGCCAATGCTTGACTAGTTTGCTCTCTGTGAGAGCCCAAGAGAAAGTTTTCTCTCCATGTGACTCTCCCCAGGCACACTATAGATCATCAGTCTCTTTCCTCTGTGGCTCCATAATCTCTTTGTTCAGAAAATTTGGAGCTCAACTGAGTTTCATGATGTTGCAGTACAGGTTCTCCTATGTCCTGAGTCTTTGCTGACCTTGAAAGGCTAGGGCCAGAGTGTTGGCTGGCCTTGTGGCTCTTGTATTTCTCCAGTTTTGATCTGTGAACTTAGGTTGTTAACCATCCAGAAGAAAAGCTGATTAGTACCCTGTAGCATATGCCATTCACTTTGCCTTATCTGACTCAATTGTTTTTAGTTATTGTTGTCCATTTCCATTTCTATTTCTTCTTTTCACTTATACTAGGGAGACTATACAATATTTACGCATATGTGTCTGGTTTATTTCACTTATGAGTATATGTTCAAGTGGCGTCCACTTCAATATAAATGCTTCAAGCTTATCATTCTTAATAGCTGAGTAATACTCCATTATATAGAAATACCACATCATTTTCAACCATTCCTGATAGCAAAATCTTGGAAACAACCAGATGGTGTTTTTATACCCTAGAGCACCCTGGGAATCATGTGGAAATGTGTGGGCCCATCAGAGCACATTTCTATATAACCACTTGCAGTTTATGTGCAATCTGGAGACCTCTAGGCACCCTGCAGTCCATTTAGAAGTTCCCTCCAAGTCTCACCTGAGACCATAAGTGCACATGCCATTACCTCCCCAGCACCAAGGGCTAAGCTTGGCAGGGGGTGGACTTGCCCTCCAGGTGGAACTGAACGGATGCACGATCTTACCCTCAGAAGCTATCTATCTATTTCTTACACTCTTCAAAGCTATTCCTCGGCTAAGTGAGAATAAAGTATAAACTAGTAGGAAGATCTCCGGTTTCGCATTCTAAAAGAGAAAGGTATATTTCCACTGGTCAAGTGACCATCCACATTAAATCATAGCCAAGCCCTTGGCTACTTGTGTTCTGTATGAGCAACTTCCCCACTGTAAAGAACGGACAGTTAATTCATGTGCCAGGAAGTCCACATGTGGCACATGGCCATTCCCAAGGGCTCAGCTGGTGGGGCGGGGACGGCAGTGTTGGACTCTTGTGTCAGGAAATCACTCTTACTGGCCTATTTGGGACACACTGCCATTCTGTCAGGGAAGCAGTTTTGATTTTGGATTGGAGAATGCTCCTGCTGGATTGCTCACAGATGGCTAAATTAAATGCAGCCTTCACAGCACTAAGGCCTCTCAGAAGCAGCTAAGCAAGTGGCCAGTGACACGGAGGCTCCAGGAGCCCGCGGAAGCATTGTCAGTGCATCACCCAGGAAAGACATTGTGCCTTTTGCTGGTAATGAGCATTTCCAAGGGCCACATGGGGCAGCTTCCATCACCCTGTGAGAAGGCTGGGTGTGCGGCATTGTGCATCGCTGGGGGAGTAAAGACAAGCAATCAAAAGCAAGGGGAAAAGACTATGGCCTGGAGCCAAGAAGAGACTTTCTATGAAAAGGGAGGGAAAAAAAATCACTCCACCCCTCCTGTCCAAATGAAAAAGCATTTAATTGAATGTTCTGCAGAGAGGTGAAAAAAATACCCTGTGGAGTTCCCAGTGTTTCATTATCCAATTGGGTTTGCCACCTCAAGTTTCAAAGACCATTCTCCTGAATGATTATTCTTATTTCCTTGTCAGTCTGCCCTGTGCTCAGAAAACCCCTGCTGGGCCGCATCATTTAAAAGTCAAAACCCTGGAAGTATTTTTATGCCCAATATAGTAACAGAGCTGATTCCGGTATCACTCATTTTATTCTGCTCAGCCTCCTTTCTCCTGTCTGTTATGCAGATTACGGTGCTCCTAAGGATGTTTGGAATCAACAGGGCTGCTCCTGAACCCTTTCTCAAGGCTGAGAAAGGCCTCTGGAGGGAAAAGATTAGGAGGTTTAGCAGTGGCAACATCTCTGGGCAACCATTTAAGTAGAAAGATGGTCCTCTCAGGTTCCTTGGGAAGCTAGGAAGTAAGTGGCTGCCCGGGGCAGTGGTGAGTAGCTCTGAGCAAGAGCAGTGTGCGTCAGCAGGAGCCAGGCCTGTGTGGGATGACAGTGGTCCAGACAAATCACCTGCTAGAAGCGTCCGTGAGGGTGAAGTGCTGGAGGAAAACCAGGCAGGGCAGTAACCAGACTTTCAGCCCTCCCTGTGAACTCACAGGCTTTGTGAAAAGCAACCACCTTTGTTGAAATAAGCTATAAAACATCTGAACATCGGGGTGGTTATTAGTATTTTTTTTTCTTCCTTGGGAAAACCAGTGGGTGGGGGCAAAGGGTCATCTTGGATGCTGTCCCCCAGCGGCAAGCTTCTAGGGGTGGCTGGCTGATTGGCAATATGAAGGAGTTGCCTCAGCATCTCCCGTTTGGCTCCGTAGCAGCCAGCGCATTCTGGCTAATTTAAAAAGTACTTGATGCTGCTGCAGCTCATCATATTTTCTCAGGCGCTTAATTTCTCCTTTGGCTGAAATGCAGTTGGGCTGTCATACCTTAGCAAATACTTACAAGACTAACATCCATCAGTCTAAATATTTCAAAGACCACAAAGCTGTTTCACTCCAAGTTGTAAAATAGTTTAAACCAGTTTCTCCTACTTCAGTCTCTGCAAGGCTGAGCACTCTGGCTGAGTTCCTCCCTCGCAGGGGAGGTAACCTTTCTGCTGCCTCCACATCCAGGGCCTACCAACCACACAGAGCATTTGGCTTCCAAGATTCAGAGCTGAGAACAGTGGCCACAAAGTAACTGAGAAAAATCATGGTGCTGCCTTCTCTGAGATCCTGGGGTTGTTCTGAAGCAGAGCAACAGCGACCGGAGTGGGAGTGCCACACCCTCCCTTCCTCCTTGGTGGTCATGCATGGTGGGCTGCTGTCCTGTCCACTGAGCTTACTCAGCCACATCAGGCCTGAGCCAGTGCAGTCTCTTTCCTGCAGTCAGTAAGTCCAGAACTCTTGCAGAAGTGGTGGCTTCGGAGCTGCAAAGTCTGCCTCATGCCCTGATGTCATTGACATCACTGATGTTCTTGTCCAGGAGCTGGTGGTGGAACTTAAATTCAGCCAGAGTGAGCCACTTCTTTTTGTTCACATGAGCTCCATCTTCTCCACATAAGCGACATAAGCCATGGGCAGGGACAGTGGGATGAGCTGCTTAAGAAGCCCATCGGGTGGAAGCTCATTCTGGGCCTCGCAGACCCAACAGACCTCATGTTGTGATCTGTGCTTACTGCCGTAGCTAACTGTTGTATTTCTGTGTGAAAACCCTCACCCCACATTGTGTGGGTGGATGGTTGAACCCATCCTCAAGATCACGGAGAGATATAGTTTAAGAAAGAGGTTGGCACCTCCATGATATGACAATTAGTCAACAGTGAAACAGAGACTGGCACCAAGCAGCCCATAGCTGACCCCACCTGTAGCCACTCTAGTGCCCCAGGTCCTCACCAAAGAGCCGGGATGCCCATGGCCTAATGCCATATTGCCAGGCTTCTTTGGATCCTGATGGCACTTGTGTCTAGACTAAAGAAGTATCCAAGCTTTTGACAGGCTGTTTTATTTCCACATACACTGGGCACCTAAACAGATCATGCCCCACTCACTTGACCCTCCCCCCAAAAAATTCCATTCTCCATTCATTCATTCACCACCCATTAAATTAGCACCTAATGTTTTCTCTGGAATGCCTTTGGGTGCTGGGATACAAACTGGTGACCAAATCTGGCAAATGCTTGCTCTCTTGGCATGTATGGTCTCCTGGATGCTTCTTCCCTTCTGTTCTTCATTTTGACTGGTGATGGATTTCAACCACCTCCTCGAGAGATAGATAGAAATGTCTCCATTTTACAAAGGAAGAAACAGATCCAGAAAGTGGAATAGTGGCCCATGCAGTACACCAGGTGAATTGGGACTCTGCCCTTACAATAGTCTTTCCCCCCTTATGGGTATGTGAGGGGTGTCATGGTACCTGAAAATGCGGCTCCAGCTGGTGCTCCTCTGTTCACTGGACTGTGTGTGACCCCTCCACATGGGACCCACCCTGAAGAGCCACACTCATGTGCGAGGTCGTGGAGCTATCGGATGGTGAGCCCTAATCTCAGCTGTGGACCGGTCAGGAGCTGCAGCCTCAGCATGGAGAGCAAATGGGTTCTCCCCTAGATGGGGTTTACTCACATTTTGCCTGACTGATTCTTCTCAGGAATTTTC
Organism: Ctenomys sociabilis; assembly: GCA_004027165.1. Taxonomy (NCBI): domain Eukaryota; kingdom Metazoa; phylum Chordata; class Mammalia; order Rodentia; family Ctenomyidae; genus Ctenomys; species Ctenomys sociabilis. Next base: position 39,780 of record PVKA01013437.1, on the reverse strand, counting down.
TTGTTATTTCCTACCTTTGATCTTTAGCTCCATTTGTGACACTCTGGCTTATAGAAACTCTGAACTTGGTCCTGGGGTCAGAGTTCAGGCATGTGCCACCTGGGTCCCTCAGCATGGATACCGGCTCTTGGGTCCCACAGTGCTGCTGGAGCTCTCCTCTGTGACAAGCACCAAATTGTATGGAGGTTATAAGGTCCCCAGGAGTAGGCTGGCCTTTCCAACAGAGAATCTGGGGACTGCAGCAGCAGCAGCTGCTTCCCCAGGAGGACAGAAACATGTCAGGAATTCTGCCATGGCTGTACCTGTGTGTGCAGGTGATCTGCTGCCCCTCTGGTGTGCACTTGCAGGTGTTCCCCTTTCACGGAGACCAGATGCCCACTGTGAGCAGGATCACATCACCCTTTCATTCCACCAATTGGGACTGGCACAGGGTGCAGTCAGTCTGATTCATCTCTGTGTGTTTGGCGTGAGTTTTTGTGCATTGCCTAAAACTCTAATTTTATAGCTGAGCAGAGTACAGGTGAGACAAGCACCGCCTGCCTATATGGCAACAGTACGTGATGGTTTTGTGTGTGAGCATGTAGGAAAGAATGGTGACTCTTCAGTGACTGCTGAGTGAGATCTGCTGCACATTGCTTATTACCAAGTTTGATTTGATAGCGAGCAGCATTGGAGCCTCAGATATACAAAACTCAGCAGGGCAATGGTAACTCAAGAGTCAATGAGGAGTCAGGATACCCATGTCTTGGGAAGGGCATCACGGCCTTACACACTGATGCAGAACCTGGAACCAAAGTGTCCTATTGCCACCACCCACTTCCTCACTCAAGGACAGACATGACTAATCCACCACTGCATTAAGGACCTTGGGAAATCCACCATGGCACTGCAGGCAGATCTGAGTTAGCTCAAGAAGTTAAACCTACTTCCCTTCAGGGATGAAGACTTCTGTTTAACTAGAAATAAGAGATACCTCTCCCACCCCACCAGAGAAACGTGAATCAAACTCCATTCAAGAAAAAACACAGCTTAAAGTTGGTCTCATCTACTAATTTAATTTAGGCCTCAAGATATCTCTCAACTGGGGAAGACCAGTGAATAATGAATGCTAAGTGTGTGTGTGCACCTGCACATGTGTTTGTGTGTGTGTGTACATACATACATACATATGTTTTACTCAATGTTGGATCTCTTTAGATCTAACACCTAGCAAGACAAAAGGAGCCACAACCTTCCCAGAAGCTCTCTGCAGTACGTTCTCTCTGCCAGCTTGCACTTGCTTCACAGAGAGCACATCTCATGCATGTTGATATCTCCTGTCCCCAGCATAGGTTCCAGTGCGAGACATCTTGGGGTTGTCACAAGATGATAAGATGCTTTCTTTCCCAATTAATTATTAGTTGAGAAAACTCTCTGATGACAGAATGACAAATAAAATCAGCTGCTTCCCAGGAGCCCCAAGAGAAAAGAGACTGGCACGTACTGGCTGTCCAGTTGAAGCCAGTCACCCCTTGAAGCACCATCCCATCTAATGGACAGCATGACCCTTGCAGGAGCCAAGTCTCCCCATGTCCAAATCTGAAAAACAAAAGCTGTTAAGTGTGTTGTAGGAGCCACAGAGCTTGAGAGCTCACATGAGATTGCAGGTCTGTCTGATTTCAGAGCTCTTTCAACACTACCTAAAATATTCATGCACCACGCGAAAGCTTTGCTTTCTTCCCTCTTAGACTGATTCTTAAACGTGCAGCTCTGCTTTCTATGTAAGGTTTCTTGGAATAGGATAATGGTTTGTGGCTTTCACCCTTGGACAGTCATTTCAGAAGAAGAGAAGAGGTGCGGCAGTGGTGGGGCAGATCCCCGGACACAGATCGCCCCTGGATCCCAGGCTGGAGAATGGTGGAATTTTTTTATACTGTTTCTAAAGTGGCTTTCCTACCTTGGGGTAGAGGTTAGAAGAACAGACCTATATAAGGGTTGGGTGGTTCCCATTAGTAGGTCACACAGACTGGCTTGTAACTGGAGGCCAGGAGCAGGGTTGAGAAGAGCTCAGCTGAACAGGGGCATCATTCTTTAGCTAGATTGGGAGGTATGTACTCTATTTTGATGACCACAAGTCTCTAGCAAGAGGCTTGCTGAGGACCACCTTGGAAACTAGCTCACTCCACCTGGGTCATAGGAAGAGAGCTAGTGAAGGGTTATTTACACAGCACTTCCCACGTCCCTGTCCGTGCCCTTTCTCTCCAAGTCCCTGCTGATGTTCCACAGTCGACACCAGGAAGAAGAGCAGAAGATGCAGCCTGGGGGTCAGGAAAAATTCTAAGGCTGGCCAGTCTGAGGGTTGCTTACACAACAATGTCATTGTCGCTCAGCATCTAAAGATTTTGACTATAGTTTATGCTCCTGAGGAGAGCAGTTGTCCAGAAAGCGAGGATCCAGCCTGACAAGACTGTCTGGCTCAGGCAGCTGGCTGTCTGGGCTTCTGGTCAGTTATTTAAAATCCAATGTTTATAAAAGTGCTAAAAACAAATGAACAAAGACACCAGTTTCCCAGAGTACCTAAAGCAACTGTTTATTCTGGTCACCTTTAAAGGTCAGAGGCTTTGCTTTACACAGCCCTGAAGACAGTGCCTCTCAGTCTGCTTATCTTAGACTAATGGGTGGCTCTGATCTGCTGTGTCCCTGTAGCTGTGGGCTACATGGAAGATGTGTGCATCACCTAGAAGTTTCTGCCTTTGTTTATTTGAAATTATGTAATATTGTCTAAGTCTGCATATTTAAAACCACCAAGTGTACCCTCCAACAGACACATACTTAGGAAGTGCCTGTCATTTTCCCATTTCTTTACTACTCCTTTTTTGTCCTCTTCTTTGTCTTCATCACCATTAGCTTCTAATGATGAAGATACAGCAGGAGCAACCCAGCCAGCATTCCCTGATCACTCGTATGTGTGTGTTCTGGGTGCTGGGCTCCGTGCTCATGCATCTCCATGCCAATATATGCCTGTGAGGTGAGCACGATTCTAGGTCAAGAAACTGAGGTCTAGAGAAGAGAGTCAATTCTTCTGAAAGAGCACATATTTAGAACTTGGCAAGATTCCAACCAAGGCTGACTGCCACCAGAATCCTCACTTAGCCACTAAATTTTATATTTTGTAAAGCCAACAAGTCCATGGAGGGGAAAAAAGGCACAAACATAAAGATCTGAGCCAATGACTGGTCCAATCTCTAGCCCAGGCATTCAGTGTATTGGAAACCCTGGAGCGATCTACCTTATTGCTTATAAGAGAATGAAAGTAGAGGAATCACAGAAACATCTACTGCACGGTGTTTTTTTGTTGTTCCGTTCAATTGCTTGCACATCATTCATTTGCAAATTGATACTAATGAAAGTTGGTCTTGAAATATTGTATACAGCCCAAATTAGGAGCTTGGCACCAAATTTCCTCTTGGACTACAAATCATTTCCTGTTGCCAAGTTAGAGTCCGGAGTAATTTACCAGAAGATGGGCTTTTAACCCTAATATCAGGCCGCACTCAGTAGTTTGCTCCGAAAGCTCATTAGCTTCTGAAAATGGCTTGTTGCGAAGGGAGAGCCATCAGGGTAAACATCGTGTTGGTCTTTTTCTCCAACATTACTAATTCTAACTTGTACTAAGAGAGAAATAAATGTACTAAGAGGGAAATCTCCTGTTCAGCACTAATTTATTTAGATCAATTTATTTCTATTAGTGACTTCTGCGAGTCGATCAGTTCAGGACAATTTCCCATATCCAGTGTCCAATTTGGTGTGAGGTGTTTTGTTTTTATAATTAACAGAGACATTTTTCACATAGAAAAAAAAATCCTTATTTTGTGCTTCTGGGGAAAAAAGTATTGTGCTACTGACTTTGATTTTTCAAATTGAAATGTACACAAACCGTAGATTTTTCATTCTAGTGTGTGTCTGTATTTCTCAATGTTATGGATTTTGGATTTATGGAAACCTAGTCCCAGGCTTCTAGCTGTCAGATTTGGACAATTTATCGGCTCCTAAGCAGCAGTGGTGAAAGTGCTGTGTTATCGTAGCATGTGGGTGCAGCAGGCAGCGTCAAGTTTTCCAACAGAGCCGGGGGCCTGCAGACTGCACTCAAGTGAAATGGCACCTATGCTTTAGCAGATAGTTGTGACAGATGTTGGAGACATTTTGATTAAAAGATGTGTACTGTTTATTGTATATTTGCCTGTGCTTTCAATAGTAATTTTCTAAAATTTGTTTTTCATTTGTGTGTTCATTTTGGATCAACTGCATTGAGATTAAGCCTAAAGTTTCTCATTAGAATGAAGAAGCTGAGTCTTTTGGTGATCTAGGTCTTTCTTAAAACATGATTTTCTGGTATCAAGACCAGTAAGTGGTGGCTATTCCATTCTAAAAAAGGCTTCATGTCAATGAAGTTGTGTTTGAACTTGGAGACCATGGGTGAAGAAGGAGGCCCCTCACCTCCCAGTATGCAATGCACATGAAATGCATGAACATTTTGCATGAGTGCCATCTGCCAACCGAAGGGTTGACCACCCAGAAGGGTTAAGAGCCATTAACCTGAGATCATCTTAGATAATTCTTCTGAATAACAGGTTCAAGATGGCTGTACAAGACTTGGGTGTATTTACATATATTTGCATACCACTTGTCCTTGGCTGTGCTGGTCAACTACTGAAAACCTCAGAGAAAAGAAGAATAGGATTTACCTAAAGCCTAGAAGAACACTGCTCCTGTGCTAATAAAAATTTGTTCTGGGGTCTGAGAGTCTCTTGAGAAACCCAGAGCCACATGGAATTTGGTTATGTCACTAATTTGCAGCCAATATTCAATTATTTATAAATAGCACATTCATTTTTAATCATTTTATTCCCCTTATTTTGCTTCCAGTTAGCACAGTATCACTAAACAGGAAAGAGACTGGAGGTTTTAAAACCTATAAGCAGCAGAAAATTGTCTGTGACCTTTATTGACAAAAGATTCAAGCCAGTGTTTAAAATGTGTACATTCAATCTCCTGATGTGTAAAGCCTGTAGCACATTGGGTCCATTTGGTAAGCAGCAGTGCCTTGCCCTGTTTAGTTTCCCATGACTCAGACTCCTCCTTCACCTACAGAGCCTTAAAAAGATGACCACAAGCACCTCTGAGATACACATGGGTTTATTCTGGAATCTTCTGTCCACCCTGCCTTCTGACATACGTTCAGCCTGTTTCCAATTAACCTGGCTGATGAATTCACAAACCCTTGCCCCATTGTGGTCTGGCTACAGGCAGCTCAAGAGACTTCCAGCTCCTTTGGATCCACTTATGGTGAGAGAAACCCCTACCGAGCCCACCCCATCTCCAGAGCCCTCCAGGTTAGTGCAGCCACACAGGAACTGCACTGCCCTTTGGCTTCCAGCAAGACAACAGGGATCAGATCCAGGCCCAGCCATGGATGTAAAGTCAGAAGGACAGCTAGAGCCAAGATCAGCAATGCTACCACCAGGTTATGGCAAAGCAAGGAGAGGAGACAGGCATGGGATCAGTAATCGAGGAACCTGCAAGAGTTAACCAGCGAAGGGAACTGGGAGCTGTTGGTTTGGTCTCCTTAGCTCACGAATACAGAGGTTTTAAAGTAATTACAAGTAATTTCAATGTTTTTCTTACCATCTTCTGACAGCACTTTAACCTTCAACCCTTAAAGTTTGTCATGTGCACTCATTCCAACTCCCAGTGGCTTAGACCCTGTTCTGGTGATCAGAAGCTGATGAAAGGATTAAAGCACATGCCAGTGTTTGTGGAGTGCTGCAGGAAGCTCTGAGAAGGAGCCGGAGTGAGCCAGGAAATGGTAGGAAGGCAGTGCAGGATGTATGGGTGGATTAGTGACTGCTATGGGTGAGTGGGGCCTGGCCCTCCAAGGGCCCGAGGAGACTGATAGAGGCTGTCTCAGCACTGGGGCATCTACTTTCCTTCTCCTTCTCCTGGTGAGGGCTACTACCATAGGCTATACCTTTCTGGCTTTTCAACCTAAGAGAGAAGGCTGGTTTGTTTCTGTGGTCACAGAAAGCCCTCAGGCAGAGTCCTGAGGCTCTGAGAAGAAGAACGATGTCTGGCACCTCTGTTAGCATTGTTGATAACTTGGCATCTGACCCTGGGGAAACTGGTGGCCTAATCCAATGCACACAGTGGTCTCTTCTGCTCCTAGTGGTAGAGCCAAAATGGGTGGCTATCCTTTCTAAGTTTCTTTAAGAAAGGGACTTCAAGGCCTTTTGAGAGGGTCACAGGATCGGCTTGTCTGTGGTAGTTCTCAGGAGCAGATAGATCTCCAAGGTATTGTAGAAGAAGAGACACACTCCTACGTGGAGGCAGGACCATGCTCCTGACTTGGGTCAGAGCATCTATGCCTTCTGGGGCTACTAACCCTCTGCCCATCCTGTTCCCCTCTGCCTGCACCTTTTAAAAAGTGTACAGGAGACGAGAGCACACTGAGGACACAACGGCGAGGACTGCGTGGCTTCAGCTTTCATGCTGAGTGTACTGGGGACTAAAATGTTCCTGCACTTTCCCACCTCCCTCTTTGAGCTAGAATTTTCCAAGAAGCAGGCCTGTGAGGGTTTCCCAGTAGCGATGGGTAATGATACACCTGCAGCATTCTTGTCTGGGTGCTTCACCTTTGCCCTTGTCCTCGCTGGGAAATAAATTGCACTAGGAGCCCATGCAGCCTCGGGAGCTCTCATGCATCCCTCTGACTTCCCCAAATGGAGTCACAGAGTCCTATTTGGCTTTTCCTGCCCTCATGCCATTCTGTGGTAAAAGCACAGCCAAACTGTAGAGTTCACGCCACACCAGCATCTCTTAGTCTTTGAAGAAGCAGGGATTTGCTAAAGTGTGTGTGCTTCGCATTCACTAGCCAGCTCCTCCCAGCAAGAATAGCCTGGTTACTCTGCACCAACCGACTTGGTGCTGTTTCCTTGTGAGTCACAGAGAGATTGCAATTGATGATGCTGCAGTGTAACACTTTTTGACTCCATGTTGATGCAAATGTCCTAGAAAGTGGAAACAGTACTTGCACTTTGAAGTTTGTTCTGTTCCTGGACAAGTTCTGTGCATGTCTTGTCATTGGAGCCAGGTACCCTACACCCCAACTGAAGGGAGGAGAGCTTTATTCTGGCTTTGCAGCTTCAGGAGCTCTGGTTCATCTTCATTAGGCTTTCGTACAAGCACAATGGAAGGGTGTGGCAGAGGAAAGCTACTCATGTCCTGGCACCCAGGAAATGGAGAGAAGGCAGAGGAAAAGATATGACCTTCCAGATCAGGTCCCCAGGGACCCACCTATCCCCACCTAAAAGCAAAATAGCTGTACCCCTCCTTGATTCAAACATCTTCTCAAAGTCCCATCTATGGGTGCATGAGGTATTGGGGGATATTCTTGGTCTAGACTGTAGTATGTAGCTTGATGCTGTCCTACAAAGCTGAACAGTGACAGCAAGCCATAGCTCCCAGTCAATCTCCTGAACATGCAGGTACCCGGCCCATGCTCCACAGTGTGCTGTATTGCTGAGCTGCAATCCTGGTTGGTAGGTCTCAGATGCATTGCCTGCTTCTGACAGTGTTTTCTTCTCAGGATGGGCTCTTTTTTTTTTTTAAATTTTTATTTTATTGAAGTACAAATATCAGTGAGACAGTTTTAAGATACCTTGGCAAGATGGGTTTGATAAATTAATGCATTGCAAACTGTTTTCATAATGTTTTGGTATCATAGAAGGTGCATACATGATATTATATTTACAGACATTATTATACTGTATGTCTCATCAGTAAATTAAGATAGTGTAGCTGTTTGCGTATCTTATTTTTTATACCTGAATTACATCAAAGATTCACTAATTAATACTTTCTACCTTGTTATTTTCCTAGTGGTTGTCCATGGCACTAGAAGTGGACATAATATCCTGCTCAACCACCATTAGTGCAAATCTTGCCTCTCATAAAATTATGTAGAAGCATGGTGTTATCTATCCCAACTGTACTGTCTATACACACACATCATGATTCTTCCTTTCTATACCCCTTAGTTTGTCTACACCTGTCAAAAATGGGCACTCCATTGCCATTCAACTAACCAGAGTTGGAGAAATAGAAGAGCCACAAGGCCAGCCAACATTCTGGCCCTAGACTTTCAAAGTCAGCAAAGACTCAGGACATAGGAGAACCTTTACTGCAACATCGTGAAACTCAGGTGAGCTCCAGATTTTCTGAACAAGGAGATTATGGAGCCACAGAGGAAGGAGATCAAAGTTCCATAGTGTGCCTGGGGAGAGTCACATTGAGAAAAATCTTTCTCTTGGGCTCTCACAGAGAGCAAACTGGTCAAGCATTGGCCGTGACTCATCCACATGGATGACACAGACAAAGGATCTACAGAATAAGGTACAGGACTACAAGGTAAACCCTGAAGGAACTTCACTGACCTCATAAGAAACAAAAAGTACATATGTTGGTATATAGGTCTTGCTCTATCTCGGTCTTAAACATACAGCAGAAAAGTATAAAAATGAGGTATACATCACAGGGCCATAATAATAAGTTGAGCTGTAAATGGCTATGGTCGACAACTTCTTCGGATAACTCACTATTGCTGTGGAATGCTGGACTGGGTTGGACTGTGTCATCGAGTTCAGGCACCTAAATTAGTTGAAGGATGGGCTCTTATGATCAGCCTCATCTTGTCAAGTTCCATCTATATGTGGTCCATGGTGCTGGAGCAGTTCCTTGAATATGTGGACAGCAAATAAATGGCAAATGATCTCAACTTTGAATGATTATCTTTTTTATATATTTTATTGAAGAAAAAATAGCAATGAGATAGTTTCAAATAAAATTAGTAGGACAGATTCAACAATTAATACATTGCATATTGTCTTTGTAGTGACTTTTTGTTGTACAAGGTGCATACGTGATACTCTATCTACAAACACTATTAGAGCAGGTGCCTCTAATCAATGATTTAAGAGAATGTAGCTGTATACCTATGTTTTTTTAAAGTTGAATTATAGTACAGATTCAATAATTAATACTTTTTACATTGTTATCTTCCTAGTGGTTATCCATAGTACAAGAAGCAGACAGGATATCCCATCCAAACACTATTAGTGCAAATCTTTCTTCCCATAGAATTATGTAAAAGTACTGCATATTTATTCTAACTGCACTGTTTATACAAACACAGAATGGTTCTTTCTTTGTATCCCCCTTTTTTTGTTGTTTAGTCCTGTCAAAGATGGTTATTCTATTGTCATTCAAGTATTATATATTTTTGAGAGGAACTTTTTATTTGTTTTTGGAAAATGTAATTCTGTTCCCTCTTACCTGCTAGATCTTCTTCATCTCAGATTTCTAAAAAGGAAAAGTGTTCTCTGTCCAATTTGCTGACTATTCTCACACCCAAACCTCAAAGTCAATGTTCATTTGAGATCTCTGAGTAGAACAGACTCAAGTTTTTTTTTTTTTTTTTAATGTTCACATATGAGGCAGAGTGTGAATTTCTCTTAATTTTCTCTTAAATGGAAAATTTTAAAACAATGCAAAATTCCTGCAGTCCACATGAATCATTTAGGTGTAGCTTTGGATAAAAATAAGGATAAAGAAAATGTGCTGTATGCATATAATTGACTGCCATGCAGCCTTAATAGTGGAAGAAATCCTGCCAGCCTACCATTTGTGACAGCAAGGATCAACCTGGGAGAGATCATGCAAAGTGATCCACAGCAAGATAGATAACTGCAGATTCCATTTATATGAGGAACAATAAGTACTTGGGTTTATAGGAGCAGAGGGTGGGGGTGTGTGGCTATGGGAAGGGGAGAAGGGAGAGAAAGCTGTTTCTCAGTGGGCACAAAGCTTCAGTCATGAAAAACGAAAGAGCTCTGGTGACCTACTGTCCCACATGGTGCACATAGCTAGCAGTACCATAGGAAGTGAAGGGAGTACAACTTTTTAGGCTTTGTTTCAGCACACACATACACACCACAGAAACTCTGAAAAAAGGACAGATGTGTTTAATATTTTGACTATGGTGACAGCCACATGAGTACAGATTCATATCAAATTTATCACATTGTTTGCATTAAACATGTGATCTGTATTGTACACTCACTGTGCTCAGGAAAATTGGTTTTAACAGAAGCCCAGATCTCGCACACCATCCGATGATCATGGATGTGATCCCCGCTTCTGCCATGTGAGCCTCTTCCTTATTTCCCCATATGATACAATATGCCTGCAGGATGGGCTGGGCAGCACTCTGAACAGGAATCACCTGGCCTGGGCTGAGTATGGATGGCCACTCTGTACTTGTGTAAGCCTTTCTGCCCCTTGCTCACTTGGTGCATAGCAAGGGACAAACTTATCTGGCTGAGCGCAAGTACTCAGTGGAGGAGAAAAGACCTGCAGCATAATTTATGAGTGCAAGATTTGTTATGTAGTGGAAAACATATTGAGATAGTTAGAAAAATATCAAAGATTGTTAAAGAATGCTCGCAAATTTCTCAGATTCGCTTTTCTGCCTTGCCTATGTCATAGTTGCCCTCTTGTCTCAAGCAGAATTACTCACTGGTATTTCTTGGAATGTAAGCAACGAGGGTCTCTTCTCTGGTCCATCTTTCCCCAGCCAGAGGCATGAATGAACAATCACATAGACCACAGGGGCTATGAAGTATCCTGGGAGCTTATTGTGAGACAAAAGTGTGAATGTGCTTCACTTTTTGTGTGTCTCTAGTGCATAGCTTCTACCTTCTCACTTGTCTCCACGTCCCATGTCCTTCTCTCTAGCTGGACCACAATATGATCGTTAGATAGATGGGTCCAATAGCCCATGAGGGAGGAAGACAAGTGTAGCTGAAACAGTGAGTACATTATAAAGTTGATCGGTGATGCTCAAGAACAAAATAACTGTAAATTCGTGGGGGTTTTGGCCTTTCTCTTCATTTGATGATTAAATCCTATAGCTGTTCAAAGCCAGTCCTCAGCTTATCTCAGCTGTGCAGACCAGCAGCTCTGGTTCATGCTGTTATTAGAGAAATAGATGTAGGAGGTCCAGTGAGCAAATTGACAGAAGCATGTGTCTGGGCAGCACAGCAGCATGTAGATTAGGAGATCTGCATGGACTGGGGTCCTGGCAGAGTGCAGGTCAGCAGCGCGCGAGATGCTCAAATATGCGCATGACAGGAGGGCGTGTCACCCTGGGAGTCAGAGTCAAATTCAATAAGACTTTGTGGAAATGCAATTTAGGGTCTGAATGTGAGAGTCTGATTTGGTATTATTCTCATAGTCTAGTGATTTTTAATAGAGCTTTTGTGGAAGAAGTCTTGGGAGAGTCCCATTTCTATTTTGGAGGTGCAACTTTACTAGCTAAACTAAATCACACCAAAATGCAAAGGTGAGCAGATGGTACCTGTCTCCTGTTTGCAGACTCTTATATGCAAGTAAGATAACTGTCTTCCCTCTAGCACTACATGGACTTCTGTGATCACCCTTCTTACAATTCAGTGGAAATTTAAGTCTGACCATTGCTTTCGAAAGCCTAGGTTTCCAGTTTCCATGGAGCTCACATGGAACGTGGTGAATGGCTGAGACCCTGCTGAACCCACGTGGCTTCCATCTGCTCTTCCTTCCAAGCCCAATACTGGCTTGAACCTGCTAGCCCTCAATCTACTGTTTCCATCTCTCCCAAAGCAGGCGGTTTCTTCCTTTCTGGAGTGCTTAGAGCTGAATCTCAACGAGAAAATGCAGCCTTGTTGCTCCCCTTTGTAGGGAACCAAGCATCTCCCCATTTGCATGTCTGCTGTGTTCCTCTTCATTCTTCCAACCCAGGCTGCCAAGGGTACCCTGGATCTAGTCCATACTTCTGTGACTGCCAATGGAAACACATTTACACCTGAACTCCAGTAATCCTTAGGAATCAAAGTGCAAACACATGACTGTTCCAAAGTAGTATTTTTTAAAAAGCCCAGAAACTTGAATGCTTAAAATTCTAGTGTTTTTTATTTCTCTCCACCTCTCTCTCTCTGTCTCTCTGTCTGTCTGTCTGTCTCTTTCTCTCCTCTCTTTAGCATTGCCTTTTTCCTCAGATAATTAATGATGAAACTTGAGGCAATAGGTAGAGAAATGCAAGGCAAAAGATTCCCATTAATTTCTGCCCACACTTGCAGACTGCCCCAGTAGAACTCTAGTTGAGTAAATATTATTTTCCCTTCAGCAGTGATGATTCCCAAGCATTCTCAGGCAGTGAGAGCTGGAGGCTTTGTATATTTGTCTTGGAACTCACACGGAACAATGATGAATGAAATGTGGCTGTGTTTCTCCAGCAGTGCAATATCAAATCCACAGAGGCATCATGTTTTCATTCTGACATAGTAAAAAGGAAGAGAGAAAGAGAGAGAGAGAGAGAGAGAGAGAGAGAGAGAGAGAGAGAGATGCAAGGTGAAAATCACAGAGAACAGTGTGCCCTAGCATGTTCCAGCAAGGAGAGCTCAGCTGTGAGTGCTCCAAACAGGAGGATCAATGGCAGCAGCAGCAGAGGAAGCTCCTGGCTTCACAGAGCAGGGCCAGCAAGGCTCTCCCTCTAAATGACAAGCAACTGCTACTTTCTAAGTGTAACCTTCTACATTTTGGAGCAGGTCCTTTATTTTTAAGTAAAAGACTTACTTTGCTTCTATTGATGTCAGATATTTGTTTTATTCCCCATACAGTCAATGCTCAAATGATATGTAAAACACATTATAAATATTCTACAACATAAATGCTATAGTTTGCTTTAATCCTTTCAAATCTCTCTCTCTCTCTCTCTCTCTCTCTCTCTCTCTTTCTCTCTCTCTCTCTCTCTCTCCAAAGGCAAAAAGAGTTCACATTTTATCACAGTTTCTGCAGGGAGGGAAAGAAGCATATGTGTCAACTGGGCTTCACCCACATAATTTGAGTAGCAGAGGTGATGGGGAGAGGTGTGGAGCTGACAGGGACAAAGCCAGAAAAGGGAAAGACTCCGAGGTCAAGGGCAGGGGGAGCACAGAATGCTCAACAGAAGTGGATGAAGGAGATAACATTTAATTCCTCAGGAGAATCAGAGGAGCTCGGTCCCTTAGTCAGCATGATGCCAGGTCGGGAGTTTCACACAGCTTCCTTGGAGAGGAGACCACAGCTGCAATGTGGAATTCTCCTTGCAGGTTCCAGTGAAAGGCTTTCTACTTTGCAAAAAGGAACTAGATATTTCCCTTTTCTTATAAAGAGCAAAACAAACAATTAAACACCAAATTTACACTGGAAAAAGCCACAGTGAAGTTTTTGCATGTGGAGAGTAATGGTTAAAGTGTCAATATTTGCAACCAGATCCATAGAAGTAATTCTTGTGGATTCATTAGCAGCCTTTATTTAGTTGCTCTTGAATTTGAGATACAGTTCTCAAGGATATGTTGGGTCATCTTCAAACTGTGTGTTCGTTTTCTTAAAATGTTCAAAGAGAATTGCTTGTAATCCAAGGTCAGTGTATTAACTGGAGACAGAATATTCCCCAATTACAGCATCCCTCAGATGTAGTTCTTACTCAGCTCTCACCAAGAGTCAAGATGGGCCGAGGGGAAAACGCGCAGTAAAAAAATCCTTGGGTCTGACTTTGGTCTCCAGTTAACCAGTTCGGTGACCTTGGGCAAATCCTCTCACCTTTCTTCATATGTCTCCTCATTTGCAAAATGAAGTAAGATGGGGCAATTCTGAAATCCCCTTTATCTATGCTTCTCCTAAGGTTTGTAGAACTGTTAAATTACTGCATGCATGAAATGATTTACGTTCATCTTTTCTGAAATAATGGAGCTCATTTGCCAGGATCTCCTGCTCCCTGTATTTCTGTTAAACAAGATCTAACAGCCTTTTGATACTGTTCTGTCTACTTTCTAGGGAATTACAGATATAATACCATTTGATTCTGTGGTAAGAAACTGCCCCTGAGCGCCTTGTACTTCTCTGCAATGCTATCAGAGCTGAATCCTACAGCAGACAAGTGAAAGATGAAGTAAGACAGATTGAGCAAAAGGAGAGTTTGTGGACATAAGCTTTTGGAGCAAATCCGCCTGAGAAAAGCCTTCCTCCATCTGGGAGAGTATTAAAATAGCTTTTGGTAAGAGAGTGTGACAAAAGCAAAGGTATGTAGTCCTTTCTAGGCACCCGCTGCATTCTAGGTACAGGCTGGACACTTTTATGTAAAATGAGGGAGGTTGTTTATCCCCATTTTGTAGATAAGAAAATCAGGCCACAAAGAAGTTAAACACTGTGCCCGCTCAGTAAGAGGAGTCACACTACTGAGAGTCTCATCCAGGAATTCCACCTGAAGAACACTAAAAATGTATTAATCACAGCTGAGGCTCCTGCGACCCTTCTTAGAGTAGATTGCAGTCAGCAATGCACACCTTTCTGTGAGGACACGTGAAAGTACATCGTTCACATTAGCTGCTGGATTATATTCATGGTGCAGGCTCCTGTAAGTGAATCAATTCAACCTTTTCCCTATTATTTTTCACTATTAAACATGACCCCAGATAGGAATATCTATGGCTAAAGCTATTTTCTCTGGTTGTTCAGACAAAATACCCCATGCCCCAAATTAAGGCAAGAGGAAAGGCTTATTTAGCTCACAACATAGGGGGCTTTTGGCAGGTAATCGGCTGTCTCCAAGGCAGGGAGGCATAGCAGAGGACAGCACTCTATGACAGCAGCAAGTACCAAAAGTTAGTGAAAGCAAAAGGGGCAAAAGGGAGGAGGAAGACTTTTTCCCTCCCTTATGCTGTTTGCAGGCTCCCTGCCCCAGTGCCAGTCCCAGCACTAGAGGATAAACCAATCACAGGTTCTAGATGCACGTGCCTTCACCCTACCCCTACCCCGTGACTGCAGGGGGCTTGGGGGATGCTCCTTACCTTGTCCCTTGTAGGAAATGATCTACTTCTTTCCTGTGTCACCAGGGCCTACTGTCATCAACCTTCAAACACTCGCCTTGCTATTATTACATTATTTTTCAAGCACTTCTCTCCGATCATGGAGGGGTCTGAGCCCCACTTGTGTTACTTCATGAATTTGATTCTTTTCTAGAAGAGAGTAACACCAGGGTAGCCTTTCCCTGTGCTGTGCAGAGGGGCTGCGGGCTTCCTCCAGATGAGGATGTCATTAGTTCACTAAGACTCACTTGATGGTGTAAGGGGGCAAGGCGGTCTGCTTAAGCATGTCAGGGATGATGCTGAAGCCTATCCGAACACTAACCCTGAAATCAGGTCTGAATTTACAGCCATAATATCTATCTTTGGATTTCCTTTTATGTTTTTACCCTTGATTTATGTGCATACCTGCCTTCGCATCCCATATCTCAAGCAGCATAAATGTATTAAAGTAATGGAATTTAGCAAATATGTTACGCTTACCATCTTTGTTCCCAAGAGGGAATTTGGAAATCTGACAAATAGTATAGCTTTCATTTTCAAGACCCATTTTCAGAGCAGTTTCACTAACGAGTCTTCTGATTTACCACACCATTAACAAAAATAATTCTTTCTGGACAGCAGTAAAAGGAGCGGATTAGCACAATTTACAGCTTTCTCAAGATTCATCGAAGGTGCCTGTTTTTTTTTTAAAGGACAAGTTGTTGATTAACTGATACATTGACTTGCTTTTAAGACATGTGAGTTCATTTGCCATAAGCCCATCTATTAAAGGCAGTGTCCCTCCAAGAGGAAGCCTGCTGTTGCCTGGGGTCCCGACAACCTCTCCCGTTTGCCAACAGTGATTAAGAATTACTTAGTCTCTGACAGCCCCAGGTCATTGACTGAAAAGAGAAAAGCTTTTCCGCTTCTAGCTGAGGACACGGTACCCACTTTCCCCCCATTTATACAAACATTATCTGGAGACAGTCTTTTGAATGTGCACGCAAAGTGCAGAAAGTTCAAGAAGAGAATTGCTTGTGATGAACAGAGACAGCAGGTTGAAGGCTGGCAGGCAGCATGTTAAGTGCACCTGTGCTTTCTGCCTGGCTGAAGGCAGGGAGGAAATGCTGTCTGTCAGACAGAAGGGGAAGAAGGACTGGATTCTGCTGGAAAGGAGATGTTCTCCCCCAGGAAAAGCTTGGCAAAGTTTCCTCTGAACCTGAACTTTGTCTTTTCCTCAAAGAGGATCTCAGAGTGTTTGGAGCATCCATGCAAAGGGTCCACTGTGTCCCTGAAAGAGAGATGCCCTGTTACACAGGGATAGGAGTCCTGTTTCCACGGATGGGTATGATTGGATCACTTCAGGCTGTGGCATTAGCCAGCATGTCTGGGATGTGAGTTTCAGCCCTCTCTCTCCCTTCCTTCCTTTATTTTTTTTTCCATTTATTTATTTATTTATTTTGGTACCAAGGATTAAACTCAGGACCTTGTGCTTGCCAGGCAAGTGCTTATTATACTGAGCTATCTCCCTGGCCCCCATTTAGGTATTTGGTACAGGGTCTTGCTATGCTGCTCTGACTCATAGTGATCTTCCTGTTTTCATGCACCCTGGGGCCAGGACCAGAGCAGCATAGGAGACCAGAGAGCAAACCTTGGTCCCTGTGCTTTCCAAAACAGGCACTTCATCCACTGAGCTATCTCTCTCCAGCCCTTCCTTTCTTGCAGCAGGAGAGATCTTGTAACAAGAAGGGTCTGTTTGAAAAAGGGAAGGGAAAGCTATGTTGGAAAGAAAGAATTGATGATTATGTAAAGCTCCTGAAAGGAGAAGAATGGATAGATTTCACAATATAGGTAGACGTGTTAAGGAATCCGGTCATGGCTGACTGACAGAGAGTAATGGAGGTTGCCATCCACTGTCTCACATCAGATCCTGCTGCTTCTCTGCGGTTTCAGAGATGCAGGAATCCTCCCAGGCCTTGCCCTGGTAGCACAAGGACTCAGCAGGACCCCCAGAGAAGATGCAGGTCTGTGTCTCAGAAGCATGTGATGGTGGTTGTGGGTACCTGTGTCCTGAAGGGCATCACGTACCCATGGCATGTAGGGAAATTGACTAAAATAAGCTGGAAACTGGAGGTATTCTGCTGATTTCTCCTAAGTTCATAAATTGGAATTCAAAGAGACATTATCTAAGCAGAACAGATCAAGGATAAGCCAGTCACCAAAGAAGGGCACTGCTCTCTTGCGGAAGGGACCAGGACACAGAGTGGCTCGACTCGCCTAGTGGTGTCCTTCCTCTTCCCAGGATCAGAACTGTGGTGCCCCTGGAGCTGCAGCACCTACTGTGACCCCCCGCATCCAGCTGGGCCTGCATGCCTCTCCAGATGCAGAGACTGTAGCTTTATTGACTGGTGTGGACCCTCTTATGCATCAAAAGGCTCAGAGCTAGCATTAGCTGATAGGCTTTTTTTAAGTTAGGAATGCTGCTCTATAGATAGTGTGCAGAGCTACCTGGGGCTAAGATAAAAGGCTGCAAAACAGGCAGCCGTCTCTGGAGGCTGCTGTGGCCACTCAATGCTGCGGCAGTGTAGGTCCAGCCGCTGGGCCAGCCTAGACACATCCCTACCCACTGCCAGAGACCTGGATGGCCCAGCCTACACCACTAAATCTAGTTTCTGAGTCTACACTGCCTTCTCCACTGTGTATGAATGGATCAGATCCAATCTGGTGACGAGAAACCTGATTTATAGCTGGTCGTCACAAGCACAGGCCACCTCTGGACTGCTGACTAACTTCTGTTGGGTGGGTGCTTGCCTGTGACTGAGCCCTGTGAGACTTGACCCTTCTGTGGGTGACAGTGTCAGAAGGAATTGGAGGGCACCTCGCTGCTGTCTGCTGGAGAACATCTTGCTGGGTGAGATCCCTGCTAGCTAACCTGGTGCCACAACTGTCCTGCTGAACCCAGAGTAAAATAAACGCTTTGATTTTTCCCATCCTCAGTGCCAGCCCAGAGAACTCGCTTCAGTACTCATTTCTTTCAGCCAAAAGCACCTTGAAGCCCAGTGTAGTCCACAGTGGGGCACCAGGAAGTGCAGGTTGATCAGCAGCCAGCTCAGTACGACCAGAGGCTGCAAGGCCATAGCCCAAGGAAGAGCAAGGGAAGAGCCAAGACCCCCGTGAGCGCACAATGGGGACATCCACATCATGGCTTCACAGATTGCTGGTCGCACGGGATTGGGTTGTTGACTTGTCTTTTGCCTTGAGCCTCCGTTTCCTCACATGCATAGCAGTGATAATGATAGTGTATATTTCTTTGTTTTTCTGACACTGGGGATGGAACTCTGGACCTTGAATATGCTAAGGCAGTGCTCTGACACTGGCTGCAGGCCCAGCCCAATGGCACATGCTTTGGGGAAGTGGAAAGGATAGGAGCACAGATGAGCTGTGTGTATGTGTGTGTGTGTGTGTGTGTGTGTGTGTGTGTGTGTGTGTGCGTGTGTATGTGTTCATGTTAAGTGTCCAGAACAGTGAGCAGAACTTGGACATCACTTGACAAATGCTGGTTAAAAGGTCCAACTTCAGAAACAAGCTGCTTTCATCAGAGCCCACCACTTTCTGAAGGAGATCAGGTTGGAAATGTGGCTGGCTAGAATTCTGGTCCCAGATCCCCTCGGGTGCAGCTCCAATTGCAGTCTCTTTCTTGTCCAGGGCTGGGTGTCCTTTGCAGGAATCTTGTGATGAATGGTGTTCCTAACAGTAGACTGTCACTGTGCTGGGCACCATTTGTGAACTGCTCATTATACTGAAAGGTCTCAACAGCTTTAATTACAATAATTTGAGGTTTGTTCAAGCCATTACATTCCAGATAGTTCATGGATACTTTTAATTTAATTATATGCAGTTTAACACCACAAATGACTGTTAGAAAAAGGAAAATGCTGTTCTTTCTGAATGCAACACACATGTTTAGGGCTGATAAATACAGTACTGTTTTGTTTCAGAATAGGAGGAAGTGTATTACGGAGTGTGTGACAGTAAGCAGCTTCTGGGAAGCCTGGGGCTGCGGCTTTGTTGCCAGAAATGGGCTGGGTTCTGGTTAAGGGAAGGGTGTGCCAGGTACCTATGTGTGTCAAATGTAAAGGCTCTGGTGGATGTAAAGGGCTCTAGAGCTGCAGGACACTTGTGACTTTGCAGGAGGCACCTGGGGTAGATCTCATTCAGAAACTGACACATGAACTGAGTCCAAGCCAGGTGAAGGGATGAAGGGTTGCAGGCAGGGGTCATAGCTCCTTCAGAAAATCAAAGATGGAGGGTACCTGGTGAGGTCAAGGGAGTCCAGGGAGTTCCCACAGACTGAAGGAGGACAGTTGAAGAGCATGAGCACTGGGAAAGGTGCTGAAAGCCCAAGCCCATTAATAAGATTTTTCTATCATCAGTGTTGGCAGCCCCAGCACCAGGGGCCCCTGCAGGCCTCAGCAGGATGCAAGAGACAAAAGAACCCTCCCTGCAGGGTGGGTAGACATGGTTGTAAGGGTAACCCCCACTGTACTGGTCAGAGTGTGGTATTTTGCTGCACAGAGAACCCTGAAATGCCATTCTGAGGTGTGCGTGCCTCTTGGGCCACTTCTCTCCACTGAGCCCATGACAGGTGGCCACTCTTTCTCTGACCAAGACCCTGGTCTTGGAGCAAAAAGCATCCTCTTGTCAGTACCCTACACCCACGGCCATCTGGGTGCACCCCTCCTGTTTCAGTTACTGGCATGCAGCTCTTTGCAACTGAGTGTAGTCATTGTCTATAGGAATATATTTCTGCTAAACCCATTGACTGTACACATTTCCCAGTGAAATTCACACTTTGAGTTCTAGCTGCCTCCAAGGAGAAAGGTTGATGAATATAACAGTGATGGAATATTCATACACACACTGATAGTTATATTTAAAGGAACAAGTGCACACATACATTAGTGTGTGTATATATATATATATATATATATATATATATATATATACACACACACACACATACATATATATGCATGTACAGTTACATAAAAATGTAAGTATGCATATGTACATGAAATTGCATATACATGTGTGCTTATACACATATACATACCTATGGTTATAAATACACCCATAAATGTGTATTTATATAAATAAATGAATTTATTTATTTATGAATATACTAAGCTCTAGATACATACGTTTCATGCATATCCATGTATAGGACGGTACATACAATTCACATATATGTTTGGATATGAATGCTTAATTGCAGCCCTCTTGGATGGTGGTATGCACGAGCAGGCATGTATTTTAGAAAACCCAGTTGTACAGGAGCTTCATTGTGCAGTGTCCCTTTCCACAGCCACTGCAGCCCTGCTGTGCATGTGCTACTATTACTCTTAGATGGGGAATATAGGTCTCTGGAGTTGAAGCTGCTGGCTGAAGGGTGCACAGTCAGGAACTTGCGACTATGGCGTTCGAACTGGAAGAGCCCTCCCCAGTCCAAGGTTGAAACAACATCAGCAGAAAGGGAGAAAAACAACGGCAACAAAAAATTGCATAACCCACAGTCTGGTCCTTGAGCTACTCACAGAAAGTACATGGGCAGAAATATTTAGTACCACATGATGATTTCCATAAGAGAGACGTAAAGACGTATATGAGAGCCTCAAAGCAAAGGTAGCATCTGAGGTGGCTTCAGAGGTTGAGTCGGAGTTTGTAGAAAGGGTGGAGAAGCTCAGAATTCTAGTAACAGAATTGTGTCCTGGTCACTCCCTTGCTTCTGGGACAAAATACCTGATACCTACAACTTTTAAAAAGGAGCAGGTCCTCTGGCTACAGCTTTAAATGCTTCAATGCACTGCTGACAGCCTCACATGCAAAAGGCTCAAGTGACACCAGGGCCTGGGCAGAGGGCAGCTACTCAGTCCTTGGTGACAGGGAGCAGAGAGTGAGGAAAGGAACCAGGGAGGGCTTGTGCCTGCCAATGACGGGCTCTTCTGACCTGAACTCATGCCAACAACACACTGAGCTAGAAATGTGCTGGCTTAGTCCACTGCTGGGTAAAGTATTCCCATGACCCAGTTGCCTTCCAGAAGTCCCATCTCTGAACACATTAAGCTTTTATAGAATATTCTAGATTCAAGCCAGAACATATATGTATCATTAGAGGCAGATAGCTTATACTTGCCTTTGAGAGGTGCTCAAAGATTCAATGCATTGGAGATGGGGAGATGGCTCAGTAGAACAAGTGCTTGCCTTGCAAGCGCAAGGGCCTGAGTTCAATCCCTGGCTCCTCAAAGGAAAACAAAAAAGATTCAATGCACCTTTGCTTTAGTTGCTATAGAAAAGGGGCATTTTATAAAGAAAGGTGTGGTGGTGGTGAGTCAAGCATTCTAGGTAGGCATCTCAAGTTGGGCCACGCGATCTAGGCAGGTCTTCTGGCTACCCCTGTCTCTGCCAAGGCCTTGCAACTGCACACTCATCCATCTCAGGAAACGAGAGCTCTGCTGTTAATGGTGTCATAGCTTTGAGTAAGAAAGACACATGGCTAAAGGCAATGCATTACGCCTTTAGAAAATATTTTCAGTGGCAGAACCTGTTCCCTTGGATCCCATTCTGAGGCTTGGCAATCAGTGGTGGCAGCTTTGCAGGGAGGGACTACCAAGGACTGTGTGGATGTTCAGCACAGCCACTGAGTATGGGACTGCTTCTGCATATTCGATACTAGGAAATGCAAGATTGAGTTTTATGAGTGAAAAAAAAATAAATAAATGCACATTGTGTAGACAGCCTGCCTAAGTTTTATTGTCTGGGGTGTTTTATTACTTCAAAGTAATCTTCTGATTGCTAGGTGAGTAATCCCATAATTACAAAAACAATCAATTAATTGATCTAAATTAATTGGACAATGTATTTTATCCTCCTAAGCATGAAGGCAGATTTCAAGTAAATTTTCAGATAAAGAAGGGCCCCTGGCTAGGTACAGTGCCACATCTCCTAGTTGACAATGCAAGCTCCCACACCAACAAAGACTGGAATTAACACATGAGTTATAAGAACTCATAGAACCCCATCTCCATCTTTTGAAAGGAGGCTGCAGCATGCCATTCTCCCTCCCACCCCGTCTCAGTGCTGCCTCTGTCTAAAATGAGTCTTCCTTAACTCCTGCCTGCTGCTTCCCTTTCCTGTCTAGCTGTGGCGCCGCCCCTGGGGGCCAGGGCACTCCTAGAGCTCTGCGTGAATGATAGAGGGGGCAGCCCAAAGGAGATGGTACCGTGCAAGAACCACAGAGTGCTGGAAGGGCAGCAGGTGCTCTCCACCTTCCCTCCTCTGGCTCCTTTTCTTCTGTACTTCCTTTCCTTCCTCAACATTTTCTGAGTGCCACAATTAAGTACTTCTTAGGTGTCTGGAGTGAATCAAGTAACAAAACAGCAAAGATCCCCCATTCTTGTAGCACCATACTTCTAGCAGAAGAGATACTGCATCGAAGAGAGGAGAAGGTCTCAGGGCTTGGGAAGGAGTAGGTGTGATGCATGCCCCAGAAGCAGTGAGGGGCTGGAGCAGAGGGCTAGGGCTGTAGACAGAGGAACTTGCTAGTGCCCAAAGTGGCCTGAGATATATTTCACAGAAACAGTAGCAGGTGTAGAGGATACATAGGCATTAGCTGGGCCAGAAGCAGATCCCAGTTGTGCACCACACCTTCATTTATGCACACGTGCCACCAACTCATGCCTTGTCTTTAACATAGGAAGAGCAGAATCTGACATATGTATTGGGAAACAGAAGAATTAAATGAGATACTGTCAGGAATTTCATTGGTTGATTTGATAAAGATGACGTAACATTCCGTTCTGGATGCAACTCTGAATGTAAACATCGGAGTACTGATGTTGACCTGCCCACAAGTGGCCATTTGTCCTCATTCATTAGGTGAGGCCCACGCTGGTCCTGGTGGAGTTCTTCGCAGTAAATGAGTGGGACCTGCCTGTATTGGTCAGGGCTGAGCTTCATGATTTTAGGCCGTGGTCTGCTATTAAGGAAGCCATCAGTTACTGCCAAATGATTATTATTGGCAAGCTGAAGACCAGGCACTGGTGGGGAGGGATGGACCCCATGGAAGGTCACAAGCTGATGGCTATTTAATCCTGAATCTCCGATGCAACAATATTAGTTGAAGGCCTGGGATGTGTGTGTGGTCCTCGCCTGACATTTCCCCACATCATTATCTTTCTGGTTTTACTTTCAAATTCCTCATAGGATCATTGACATGAAATTCTAAGGAGAAATTTGGAAACTTAATGACTATTTAAAGCAAACGAGTAAGTGTCCTTTCCAGGAAGAAATTACTTTTATGATATTGGCATAAGGCTATTTTAAAAATTTATGCCAATGAGGAAGCAACTTGAAGTAGGTGATTCTACTAGTAGATGAGTCCCCAGGCTTGACTGGCATGCACAGCCTCTGACTTTGGCCCTGGGTGAGCTCTGTGACCTGGCCACCAGGTTCCTGGCATGGGGAGGACCTGGTCACTCTGCTCCTTTTCCACGGTGAGTTATTGAAAATCTTGAACATGCCATCAGGGCTTGACACCAGCCACCATGGAGCTTGCTGTCTGGACCTCAGCAAGTGAGAACACTTGTACCCCACTGATCTCTAAGTGCACTTAAGTGCCTTGGGACAAGGGGAGAAGTATTCTATGGCCTGAACAGCAAAGGGCTCTGACCATGTTTGGGGTTAGGCTGTGGTCACGGAGTGAGTGCTTCTCTAGGAAGAAATATTTCCTCTGCATCCCTAAGGAAGTACAGGACTCATAGAAGCCATGAGACCACCAGGGAGGAGAGGCTTTCAGAAAGAGGGACTAGTGAGGAGAATGTCCCTTAGCAACTCTGGTCTTTGTGCTCTTGGGCTCAGAGCTTGAGCAGGAGGAGAAGATGCACAAGGGCCCCAGCTCGCCACCAACCGCAGGCCACAGGGCCAGGGCTTCTTCCCAGCCAATGCCTGCAGCTGACATGCACCCAGGGGGCATCCATTGTTTCAAGGGCTCACTCGATCTTCCAGGGCCATCAGTCCCACTCCACCAGAAGGTGACATTGGCGATGATCAGTAGACCACCCACAGTCACAAGGCAACTCATTACCGCAGTGTTTGCAATAACAAAGCAAAGCAAATAAGCAAACGCACATCTACCATCTGATGAATCCCACATGTGGATCAGGGAGCAGGGGCTGAATGAGCAGAGGTCTATCTGGGATGTGAGTTCGTGGAGTTCTTGGGAGCTCAGATGAGGTGGAAACAGCCGTGAGGAACACTGGGGCTGAGTGGCGGCTCACTCTCCTTGCATGATTTTTCTCTGTTTGCATTTCTCTGAAATCTTAGATAATGGGGCTGAGGAGATAGCTCAGCGGTCTAAGCATCTGCCTAGCAAGCTCAAGGACCTGAGTTTGGTCCTTGGTACCAAATTCCATGCTGGCCCTGGAACCTTGGGCTTTCTGAAACCAGGCATGGTGGCAAAAGCCTATAATAGCAGTGCTGGGGAGGCTAAGATAGGAGGATCACTATGAGTCTGATTTGCATAGCGAGACCCTGTACCAGATAAAGAAATAAATAATTTTGTCTTTTTTTTTAAAAAAAGGAATTGTGTCCTGCTATGCTACTGAATTTCTGCATCAGTTCTAGTAGTTTCTTGGTGGAATTTTTGTGGTCTTCCAAGTAAAGTATCATGTCATCTGCAAATAGTGATAATTTAACTTCTTTACCTATTCTTACTCCTTTTATTTCTCCCTCTTTTCTAATGGCTGTTGGTAATGATTCCAAAACTATATTGAATAGGAGGGGTGATAGAAGGCATCCTTATCTTGTACCTGACTTAAGAGTAAAAGATTTCAGTTTTTCCCCATTTAGGATTATATTAGCTTTTGGGTTGTCATAGATGGCTTTTATCAAGTTAAGGTAGAGCCCATCTGTTCCATTTTTCTGGAAGACTTTTAACATGAATGAGTGTTGGACTTTGTCAAAAGCTTTCTTTGCATCAATTGAGATGATCATGTGGCTTTTAGATTTCAGTCTATTAATATGGATAATGAAAACTGAGTAATATATAATAATATATTATATATTATAGTGATGATTATCCCAGGTAAAGGTTTTTGCTGTTTTTCAAGAACATGCTTTTCATGCTTTCTGTGTACAGCCTTAGTCAGTGAATGTCAGGGAGTGCCCTGTAGCCCAGCTGCATCTCACCTTAGCCTGCCAGGAAAGTAAGCTGTGCCCAGCTACTCAGCTGTGGTCACAGACTGTTGTCACAGCTGACCTCACCAGGAAAAGCCAGGAGTCCCTCTGCATTGGCCATTTTTTTCAAAGTTATTTGATACAGGCTTTCACTATCCAGTTCAGACTCATAGTGATCCTCCTGTCTCAGCCTCCTCTGCACTGGGGATTACATACATTACAGGTTTTGGGGCCCTCACGACATGCTCCGGCATGTGGTACTGAGGATCAAGCTTGGGTCCTTGTGCTTGGCAGGCAGGCAGTTAGACTGTCACACTATCTCCCCAGCCAGCATTTTGCCATTTTTAAAATATACTTCACTTTCTAAGAAAAACATATCTCAATTTGTTTCTTTTTGATGCTTCAAAAAATAAAAATAAAAGAAACACTTCTCATTAAAAAGTGTTCTTGATTCAATTTTGCATTTAGTGGCTAGTGAGGACCCAGTCTCCTTGGTCTGTTTCTCCTAGAACTAACCAATTTTAACAAACATTTTTGTGATGCATTGTCTGCTACGGGAGAGGTGATTCTGCTTCTGAATTACTTTGCTATAAATAGCCACACATGAGTCAAATGAAAATCTGAAGTCAGAGGGCTGCCTTTGCATGAAGCCAGACTATTTTAAGACTGCATGGCAGGAGACTTAAACTGTCCAAGTTGAAATCTTGCCTTAATAATGATGGAGGATATAGAATGGTTGTGTGGGTTTTATTTTCTTCAGACAATCTCAAGTTCCATCCTCAGCTTGAAACACTGATAAAATTTTAAACATTTTAGTAATTTTGAATTGTTTGAATCTGCACGTGATCAGAATGCCTATTGTTTTCAAAAATGGGTGCTTTTACTATCTGTATAGATGTAAAAGTCCCCCAGGAAAGTTAATTTGCCACACTCATTTCGGAAAGGGAAGCCCAGTCATTGCGAGATTGAAGCCCATGTGGGAGGGGTAGGTGATGCGTTCCAGTAAGTTTGAATTTCTTTGCCCAATGAGAAGGGCCTGTAAGTGAAACAATAGGACAATTTCTTTCATAAGCTTTCATGATTCATCAGTAACTTGGTGGCTTTGCTGGTGAAACCATCTGGCAGGTACCCACATTAGCAAAGAGCTGAGTGAGTAAACTGTGGCAGAATTGGACCGCAGGATCGGCAAGGTGGGTTTTCACACATCAACCACTGAGATGCTTAGGAATACTATAGCTGGCTCTCAGAGGACATGGAAGTCACTATAGGTGCACATCTGAGATAATCCCAGAAAAAAGTGCTACGTGGCTGGTTTTTGAAAGATCTGTCAAGCGCTGGAGTCTTCTGCTTAGTCTCTGATGAGAAAATGAGGATTGTTTCTATCTGTGGACACATATGGCTTGTATCTCACCCAAATGACACAGCTTCAGGTTTACTCTGCAGATGATCATTTCTTAAAAATAGTAATTTGAGAAAATATGGTTGTTGGAGATGATGAAGGGCAAAAAAGCCAGGCATGAGGCATGCTCCTGTAATCCCAGCATCCTACAGGTTGAAGCAGGAAGATGGCCACGAGTTTGGGGTCACCTTGGCTACATAGTGAATTCAAGACCAACTTAAGCTGAAAAGCAAAACCTGTATCAAAAAGCTTAAAAGTAACAAAATGAAGTGCTAGAGTTTAGTTTTTCCATTGTCCAGAAGATAAGTGATGCCTTTTTGATAAGAGGTTTTTACTTTACTGTTTTGGACAAGAATATACTGTTTAGTGAGGGCTGGTCAAATAGCTCAGTAGATTAAAGTGCCTACAAGCAGGTGCAGGGGCTAGAGGTTTGATCCCTGGGCATGTTGTGTTGGGTCTGACCCTGGGGGCATGCTGAGATGCCAATTGAGACTGGGCATGGTGGTGCATGCCTATAATCCCAGCCCATTGGAGGCTATAAACAGGTGGATCACTGTGAGTCCGATCTAGTAGTGAGACCCTAAACATCCTGTAGACTCTTCCTTAAAAATACAAAAAAAAAAAAAAAAAGAAAGAAAAAGAATGTATTTTTTAAAACATGAGAAAGCATTCTATATGGGGAACAGCTGCAGTTTTGGGGGTATTAAGAAGTTGGGCAAGATGATGGGTAGCCATAAGTACGAGGGACCAGGTGCAGAATTGCTATTGGCAAACCTTAGTGAGTCATGGGGAAATTACACCAGGATGCATTTCAGGATGCAGCAGTGGAGTGAGGGTTAGGCTCCATAGCGAGGCTGGGCTGAGCAATGGTCCCACCACTTTTAGAAGCATGCTGTCAAAAAGACATGTTGTGTGGACAAAGCAGGGTGGTGTCCTTCTGGACACTATCTGAACTATTTTGTTTTTACTTGGAAAGTCATCACTGTTGGGACACTGAGGCAGGACATGATTGGAGCTGACGGTACCTAAAGTGCCTTTGAAAGACCCTTAACACTCAGGTCCTGTTACACTTAGAAGGAATAGATATTGCTGGTCTATTTGAACACAACAGTAATGTTGGGGAAAAAGGTGTGGTGCGGAAGCACAAGTTCCTGACCGTTCACTGGCATGGCACCTTGATGCTCTACCTCAGCAAGCAGACAGGAGGGGAAAATATGCACCACTTAGTCTGCCCAACCCACACCATTGTTAGCATTGAATGTAATGTCTTGGTGTCTCTGACTTCTGGGTGCAGACAGCTGCTCATTCTGTTAGGGACGGTAAAGAGACATGTTCTGGATGTGAAAGTTAGGTTCTATTGAGTTTGATCAGAAAGGTTTGCACTAGGATGTCCAGTGTCATTGCAGAATCCCCACAGGCTGCATGCAAGGAGAGTGCAGCAGCATCCAGGAAGGTGAGGCCTTGGCACGCGCCTCTCCATGGAAACATATTTGACATTCAACACTGGCATGTTGCTAAAGTCCTATGGTCCAGAGGCTTCCACAGGGCAACACAGGGGTAAGTTTTTTTTCTATGTTTAGGGAAGGGTCTACAGGGTATGCAGAGTCTCACTACTAGATGGGACTCGTAGTGATCCACTTGTTTACAGCCTCCCAAGAGCTGGGATTACAGGTGCACACCACCACTCCCAGTCTCAATCTCAGTCTCAGAGCACCCTGGGGGCAGGGCTCAAATGGCAGGCCCGGGGATCAAACCCTGCCCCTAATCTGTTGAGCTATTGGGCTGGCCCTGAGAGTAGCTTTTTTTTAGGCTAGAGTGATGAGCTTTGGAAAAAAGGACCCAAGATACTTATGAACGTATACCAAACATTGTCCACAGAGTAAGAATGACTCGTGGGAGATTTAGGAGGTGGTCGGACAAACCTCCTGACTAGAGTCCAGTCCCCTGGGAGGCTGCTTACCTACATGCTTGTGTTGACAGTATAGACTGAGAAAACACTATTAGAAAGAATAAATATTTTATTTATTCAATTTATTATTATTATTTGTTTTGTTTTTGTTTTATTTTGATTTTCATACAGGGATCAAACTCAGGACCTTGCATTTGCCAGGGAGGTGCTTACACTGCTGAGCTGTCTCCCTGGCAATATTTCATTTACCGTTCTTCCCCTACTGCAAAACTCTTCTCCATGGGGCTCTAGATGAAGGGAGCACATGGCTTTTAGTACCACTGGGCTGGGCTGGTAGATCTGGACACAAGCACCTTGGGGGCCTGTCTGTGTCCCTGTTAAGCCATTTGCACATTTTCAGGTGCTGCACTCTTCCCAGGATAGGGAGCAAGAATTGCATTTACCTTTATCCTACTTCTGTTGTCACTGATACCCCAGAGGAAATAATTTGATTTGGGGCTGCAGAGGGTTTGGCAAGAAAATGCAATAGGAAGCTAGAGAAAATAAACAAGAAAATGACTGGAAAGTAGAGGGGGTACCCACGGCTGCATATCTCCTAAAAGATGAGTTAATGGAATTCTGCTTCTGATGCAGCTGGATTTGGCTTGTTTTACACTGTTGGGTATGTAAAAGTATTTGGCTTTGTGTTACAGAACTAATTGCTTACTAGATATTACATGGATATCAAAATACTTTATAAATATTAATTAATCTTCACCTAATTCCCTGGCAAGCACAAATAACCAGTGGCATATTTATTGAATGTGTGAGCAATAATCTGATTCCTAATGACTTGTTATCTCTGCAGAATCTTTCTCATCATCTTCCTGTGTCAAAATCCCTCACCTCCTTTGAGAGCTGTATCACAGGCTGCTTCTGTAGTAATCGTTAGGAAAAGAACAGTGATCGTGATGTTGCGTTGCCATTGTTTACAGAACCTTTACTCCATTGCAGGCCATGAAGCAAGCCTCTAGAATATACTGCATCACTTAATGTCCACAGTGATTCCATAAGAAAAAGATTTTTTTCACTATTTTTTTTCCAGAATAGGAAGTTTTAGAGCTGGGAGTGGTAGGGCTAGAATCTATCCTCTGGTCACATAGAATGCTTATTATCAAAGCCACTAGGGTATATTTTCTTTCAATTTTCCACTTATGTTTGTTAACAAACTTTATTTATCTATTGTATTTACAGAAGGGTCTACAGGGTGTTCAAGGTCTCACTACTAGATCAGACTCATAGTGATCTGCCTGTTTACAGCCTCCCAAGAGTTGAGCTTACTGGTGTATGCCACCATGCCCAGTCTCAATTGCCCTCTCAGTGTGCCCCAGGGACCAACATGGCAGGCCTGGGGATGGAACCCCTAACCCCACACCTACTTGCAGGTGCTTTAATCTGCTGAGCTATTTGGCCAGCCCACTTCATTCATTCATTCATTCATTCAAAAGATGCTGATTTGAATTTCAGCTGTGAGAGGCACAGTGCCCTCTCCATTAGGATACCCAGGGTATCAGATCCTGAATAGCAATCATGGGCCCCTAGATCTGCCCTCTCCTGCCCTGCTTTGCTGTTCGCAAGAGCTGTAAGCTGTATTGCTTGTACCACCTGTAGCTACTGGTGCACTGACCTTTTTTTTCAACACCTAGAAGTGGACAAAGCAAAAGGAAGGAAGAAAATCTGCAGTTCTTTCTGTTTATCACATGAGATCAGGCATGTTTAGGGCAGGATGGCTGTTGACTCTGTTTATCAGCAGGAAGGGTGGGAACTGGTAGCAGATGATCGAGGACACTCCTTTTCTAACCCTCACCTATCTAACCATGTGCTTATTTGTGCTCTTTCCTGTTCATTGTCCTCCTAACTCAGTTATCCATGAGGGAAGAGTCCACATCTGTTTCTCTTAGCACTGTATACATGTATAAGACACACAAATATTGGTTCAATAGATCAGTGAATTTTTCCACATATAGAAGGAGGGTAATGAAAATGGTATTATAAGAGTGTTATAACAACAATGAAAATAATCCCAGACCCAGTCAGAATCTGCAGAATTCATTTTGCAAATATGCAGAACTTCTATGCAACAAGATATAGGCTGAGTCACTGACAAAAATATTGTCCCATTAACATACTTCATACGAAGAAGTTTGATGCGGTCATGTGTCTGGCACATACAAAGTGCCTGACAGCTCTTCCTTGGGGCTGAAGTGCAATCCTGACTTGTGGCCCAGTTCCATGACTTCTCTCCTTTATTCTTTGGGGTGCAGAGGGTGGGGTGAGGATCCTGGCTGTGAATCTTGCTGACTGGAGGAAAATCAGCTTGAGGATCAGGGCAAGACAGAATGACAATAATTTCCAGATCATTTCATTTGTGAAACAGGAGGACAAAGGGAACAAGCTCTCAGATGTAAATATTTCTGTTGGCCAACCAAGGGCCTGGCATTTCAAAGAAAACCTTCCTAATGATTAATTGAATTTATCACTTTTTGTTCAAATGTCTTGACCCCTTGGTTTTTAAATAACATTCATTGAAGGATGAAAAGACCCAAGACTGTGCTGAATGGCTTTTCACCATGCAGCCACATACAGGAACATCCATGTTGCAAGCCTGCTCTGTTAGTGGTGGAATCATATCAAGAATGATCTTTTGGAGGAATAAAACTCATTATCACATGGAACGTGGTAGCCATAAAAGATCAACACTTAGAAGCCAAAGCGGAATCTCACATATGATAAATTAATTAGAATAGAAGTTACACAAATCTTAGACCTTCTGAGTGACCCTTATCTTATAATTACCTCTTCTTTAAAAGCAGAATAGAATCTTTTATGTATAAAGATGCTACTGTTGACCCTAAATGCATTAAGAGTCAAGGAGACATTTTTCACATATTGAAAATAAGATTTGATTGAGTGCTTGCAAGTGGCCTAGTGAAATCTCATTAAACCACTGTTTATTTTAATTCCCTGCAAAGGATAGAATATTAGCCACTAATTATGAACATGAATCCAGTTAGAATATAAGTTTTGTGATGTCCAGGGCTTGCTTTTCAACTCTAATTAATGTACTGTCTCATAGTTTAATTGTTTTAGAGCAAATGGTGTTCATAATCAACATGTTAAGTTTTCATTTCTCTTTCCTGTTTCTCCCCCTCCTGTTCATATCCTGTCAACATGATTGCAGAAACTCAGATGAAAATCAGAAATTGTAGTCTATTAAACATACTTATAGGTTACATGGATCCTGTTGTCACTACCCACAATTATAATTAGATGTATAAATCACAAGCAAGATTCACAGTGAAACATGAATATATACTAACATCAGCTATAACCACAAAACAACAAAATATAGAAAATGCAGTGACAATTTGAAATTGTTTCAGGAACATTACCATATTGCAATAATTCATCTATCTGGATCAGCTGGCACTGTAAAAATAGCTGTACTCTGAAATATAAATACATGATAAAAAAATAAATAAAACTATTAAGTGTCTATCAGGTACCAACCAATGAAGTTGTGCAGATTTGACTGCACTGAGGAAGACAAGCAGATTTTATTTATTTATCCTTTATTTATTCATTTATTTGGTACAGGGTCTCACTACATAGCTCAGACTCATAGGAGTCCTCCTGTCTCAGCCTCCCTAGTGCTGGGATTACAGGTG
This sequence comes from Ctenomys sociabilis, assembly GCA_004027165.1. Classification (NCBI taxonomy): domain Eukaryota; kingdom Metazoa; phylum Chordata; class Mammalia; order Rodentia; family Ctenomyidae; genus Ctenomys; species Ctenomys sociabilis. The sequence continues at coordinate 7,578 of PVKA01013437.1, read as the reverse complement.
TGAGTCACCACGTCCAGTTTCTGTGGTCGGCGTGGTGCACCCAGGGTTCCAGGGCCAGCACAGCATGCAGTACTAAGGATCAAACCCTGGTTCTTGCATTTCCAGGCAGGCGCTTAGACTACCAAGCTATCTCCCCAGTCCAAGCAGATTTTGATTCATATACTGATTCTAATTATTTGGCAGCAGATGCTGTGTTGGGAAGTATTATGATGCTATAGCCAGCTAACCTCATAGAAATGCAGCAGTGGATTACTAATGTCTGTGATGTCTGAGAGCTAGGAAGACAAGAAACAAAAGTCCCATCCCAGAATTATACCTTCTTACTTCCAAAGTGATTCAGTATGTTGGAGAAGGATCCCTCAGTGGCAGCCAGAGAAACACCAATGTGAGAGATGGGTGCATTGAAATCCTTCTCCTGAGTCTTCTCTGATTTGTTTACCAGCCAATGTCTCAGGCATTGATGTGGTTTCAAATGTTCACAATCTAAAAACGTGTGAAGCACTTTCCAACCTTGCACAAACATCAGTGTGCCTATTCGTTAATGAGTGAGTTTGCAAAGCATTATCACTGTCCCTTTCATGAATACACCAAACCTCAGGTCTGGAAACGAAGTGCTTCCATAGAGACCACATGGATTAACAAATGGTGGTGTAAGGATTCACAGCCAGGTTTTCTTGAGGCAAGAACTAAACTCAGCCTAAGAAACCAGTGACCTCTTCTGATTCCCACAGCTGAGGACTTAGCCTGAAGAGCATCCTCCCAGTGGCTCCTTCTGGCCCTCTAGTACTCACGTGAGCACTTGATGTTGCCTTCACAGTCAATGGAGAAGGAAAGCCACTCTAATCCCTGCTTTTGTGTCTTTCGCTGTGTCCAAGGAGCGGTGCAGTGTTAACCTACCCACTTCATGGGCTCCCACAGATCTTTCAGGCAACCCCTGAGTCAGAACCCAGAGCTTTAGAGAAATTCCAGTTCTAGGTAAACCCACTGCATTGTCTACTTGGGAGAGGAAACGGAAACAGGCATACTGAAGCTCTCTTCACAGTTGATGCCATTATAATGTAAGAAGAGCTGACATGCAAGCCCATGGAAGATTAGTAATAATGCTATTGTCGTTTTTTATTTAACAAAACACCTTTTTAGAGAAATGTATTACTTGCCTTATGGGTGGGGAACTGTCTCTAAACCCAGTCAGGATTAGTCATTGGCCCGTGACCATCTCATTTTTAATAAATAATAATTTTCTCAATGCAATGCTAACCAACTCGTCTGCTTTCAGAAGATAGGCGATGACTGCTTTGTATTTCCTATGCTAATAATCCTCAGCATTAGAGGATTAACTCTTGACATGCTGAATGCAATTATTGCTACTGAACCTTAGAGGCCTATTCCTTCTCATCTGATACGCCACACATGTCTTTCAAATAAATTTAAAGGTCACTCCCTTATGCATGGGAAGCAGGCACCTGCAGCTGATAGCAGAGCTATAGCAAGCCCTTGGCTGTTTGCATAGAAAGAGGAGGAAGAGAGAGATCTCAAAAACACTAGGAGTCCCAAGTCCCAATTCCTCCTTGATTTCTTTTGCTTACCTATCTTGCCAAAGAGCATCTAGCTTGGCCAACCATGGTTCTAGGTCTACATGACGGAGGCACGCAGCCATAAGGAGGAGTCCTCATGGAAAAAGGAAAGGAGGCAAGTGAAAGGGACTTTCGTGGGTCAAGCATCCTGACCAAGAGTATGAACTTTGGGGTCACACGCCTTGGCACAGTGTCAACTCTTATCAGCTTGTCAGTTTCAAGTCTGAGCCTCAGTTGTCACACACCTCACAAACATCTGCTCACCCAGTTGGCTCAGCCCAAGCAGGCCTTTGGGGACCCTGGGACTGTGCGTTTCATGGTTTGAAGCATATTCTACTCTAGAGCAGAGGTCTTCAAACTTTGATCCAAATCCAGGTGGCCATCTGTTTGAATACAGCCTTCAAAGTAAGAATAGCTGTTTACATTTTTTAAATGGTGGGTGCTTTTAAAGTGCTTTAAAGGAGCCATATGATATATTTATGATATCTTTGATTTTGCTCTTTGGCCCACAAAGCCTGAAATATTTACTACCCGGCCTTTAACGAAAACAATTTGCCAACCTCTACTCTGGAGTAGTCAGAGACATTAAGTAACTTCCACCTTTCAAGCAGCCCCATTAAAAGAAGTGGAAATAACAGGTGACATTAATTGTGGTCTATTTTCCTTAACCAGGTATAGCCAAAGTGGTTTCATTTCAGCATGTAGTCAACACAAAATTATGAATAAGGTACTTCACATTCTTATTTTAAGACCAAGTCTGAAAAGCAGTATGAAATTTGCTCAAGACAGAGCTGTGCTTTGGGACCCACTGTGCTTTCGATGTCCATTGACACCTGGGAGTGGCCCTGCCTTGTGGTCACTACTACTCTTCCTGACATTGACAGGGAAAGCTACATTTGGATCTGTCATGAGATTGTTGCACCTGGATTCAATCTGCGTAGATTTGGATGTAGGGACTGTACTCCAAGCTGCAGCCAGAGTCTCCATCTGACAGACTTTCTTGCTCGGGCATCCTGGGGAAAGCAAGTCCGGCACTGGTTCTCAAGACCTAATGAAGTGCTCTCCCAGGCCATACCCTTTCTCTCATTTATAATTATACTGCTGGTTATTTAGCCCCTCAGAGGCAGCTGATATGTACAGCACTAGACTGTGAGGAAATGCCTTGTCCATCAATGGAGTTGACCCGGGGGCTCTTCACTATTGGCACTCATCCCCAGAAATTACCCCCAGCTCCTGGCCTCAGTGTAGACCCAGGAGGAGGCCACGTTTTCCCTGCTGTGATGATCAGTGATTGTGGAAGCTTCCTTCCAGCCATCTGAAGATGCTCGATTCTTGGCCAGAGATTCATTGGCTGCATCCATCTGTGATAATAAAATGAATATATGTCTTGATCACACCAGGAAGCCTCCCCTACAGACACCTCAGGAGGTCACAGCCCTCAGCCCTTGGGCCTCCTTGTAAAGCAAAGGCTCATTCATTTGGGCCTAGGGCTGCAGATTTTCCATGATTCACTCTCTGCATGCATCATGTGTCTTTAGTAAAATGTTTGCTTCTATGAATTTTCAGGGCCAGAAGTGGAATATAGGCTCCCCATTTGAAGGATGCTTCACTCACATGTATTGATTAATGCTTGAGGGGGGAATCACCTCACACCATGGTGCTTGGGCCTGAGCTGGCACTGCAGTCACCAGGGGGCTTGTCAAATGCTCATTCCAGGGCCCAGCTCCAGAGTCTCTGGGCCTGAGAATCAGCATTTCTGCAGCTTCACAGCAACTATGGTGGTATCAGATCAAAATGCCACATGTTAAGTACCACAGAATCAGAATTGAATGTGACTTTAATTTTTCTGATCCTAACCAGATCCATCTTCATCTCACTCTTCCTGTCTCTGGTTGGGCTTTATATTCACAAACATTTCCAGATAGGGTGTCTAGTTTAGGGTGTCTTCAACTCAAATCTTTTATATTTTTTTTAACAGGACTGCATCTGTCTTCTTTCCTAGCTTCTTTTTGAGTTGGTTTACTATACAGTACAAATACCTTTAGAAAGAAAGTTTTTTTTTTCTCCTTAACATAAATAAAAAAAATCAGTATTGCTTACAAAGAATAGGGTAACAGCAAACAGAAACTCTGAAACATACCCAAGCTTTTGAGGCAGGTTTATTTACATGAACAAGAACTGGTTGGGATCATTCTCAGAATATGAAACTCTGAATCTGATGGTCTGAGTGGTATATGCAACCCACTTTGAGAAATGCTAGTGGAAAGGAGGTCAGGCGTAAGGAGATATCCATTTTCAAAAGACCAAAAGTAAGTTTTAGAATACTAGAAATGATAGCATTTTCAGAAATGCCAGAAACCTTGGCATTTTCTGCTGCTACCTCTGCAGCATATATCTCAGGCCATTGTGAGGACACTAATGTTGAGTTCTTGCATTCTAAATGCCCCTGACTCAACCAACAAGTATCTCTCTGCTTGTACTTCTTTGTGACAAGATGAGCTGAATTCAACACAGCCAATAAAGTCATTCTGATTTACATTTTCATAAACCAACCTTTGGTTCTCCAAGTGTGACTTTCATTTTTAGGACAGAATTATTTAGTCCATGGATATGCAGTCTGTTAAAGGGATATTTGTCACCCTTGAAGAATCTTTTTGCCAAATCTTAACAGTCTTTCTTAACAACAAAAGCTCAAATTCACTATCAAGATTAAGAAGTAGAGCTTGAATAAGCTTTACCAAAGCATCTCAGAATGAAGTAGATTAAAGTCTTCAAATGAGCAACCACTGGGAGTAGGAGTTAAGCAAACAAGCAAAAATATCCTGTACCTCCTGCAGGCCTTGGGGTGCTGGGTATTACCCAAGAGGGCCCATGGCAACGCAGAGATGTAGACCTCCGGATGGTCCACAGGCAAAGCTGCGTGCCTTTTGGTGAGGCTGAAATGTTCCAGTCTTCATTGCTTCATTAGTATAACAGTAGTGGTGAGGATTATACTGAAATACCCATGCAAGGGATGGCCAGATAGCTCAGCAAATTAAAGAGCCTCCTTAGGCAGAGAGAGGGACTGGGGTTTGATCCCTGTCATGCCATGCTGGCTCCACCTCTGGAACATGCTGAGACAGCAACTGAGACTGGGCATGGTGGTGTGAACCTATAATCCCAGCGTACAGGAGACTGAAAACAGGAAAATCACTACAAGTCTGATCTGTGTAATGAGACACTGTAGATTCTGTACTAAATGCATAAAAATAATTAAATAAAAATTTTTAAAAATCCATGCACTCTGCTGTCCCTGTTTCCTGGCAAAGTAGCTGAAATACAAACCTGTTATTCTTGTCAGAGGTTCCTAAGTTTAGTGATGTCCTGTGAGGACTCCCAGGTCTCAGCATGTAATTGGAGTCATAGCTAAGATTCATTACAGTGAAACTTTCCAGAGCAAACTGGAAAAAGGCCCACAGAAAATGTCCAGGGGCATCAGGAATGAGCATTTCAGGGCAGTCCCATAGGACACATTTAATTTCCCCAGTGACACACTGTAGCAAGAACTATGGCATAGGACTGAGTCTATCTTTGCTAGCTTCTCTTTAAGTCAGTTTGCTATGATGTGCAAATACCTTTAGAAATAAAGTTTTTTTTTCTCCTTAACATAAATAGAAAATCAGTATTGCTTACTATGAATAGAGCAAAATCAAGCAGAAGCTCCAAAACACACCCAGGCTTTTGAGGCAGTTTCTTGGATCATTCCCAGAATGATCTGTTACCAAGGAAGTTCACTGGGCTCTTGGTGTCCAGAGTTTTGATTGGACTGGTCACATGGGCAGCCTCTGCCATGCAGTTCTCAGATCCTGGACCTCTGGGGGGCAGCCAGTGTCTAGCACACCCCATGTTGCTTAAGCACTAGGTGCAGGGAGCCCCTCTCATCAGTCAGGGTACTAGAATCCTCCTGAAACTCAGGTGCTGAGGTGGAAGCTGAGGACCACCTTGCAAGAGGACTTCCCAGGGCTGCAGTTCCCAGCCTGCTAGCTTGGCTCTTGTCTGCTCAGCATCAGGGAGGGGCATGAGGCCTGCCCCGAGTCTTTCTCAGCCACAGTGCTGCCTACAGGGGCCCTGCTCTGCTTTCTGTCACTAAGCTTATCTCCCCAGCACAGCCTGACTGGGCACTTGTGCAGCTGCTGCCTCCAACAGCCTCTCCTGCATTCGCCATGACCATGTCTCCTCTTCCTCCTACTAAAGATTCTGTCCCTGTTGAATGCTCCAACTCCTACCACTCAGCTATAATTTTTCTATCAAATTGCCCCTCTCTGAAATTATCCTTTCCCTGGCTTCCATTTGGTCATCAGTGTTTTCCCCAGTTGAAGGACAATGGGTTGTTTCAGGCAGAAAAGCGTATCTGTCCTGTCCTCTGCTAGTGTCTGCTATAGGGCCGAGTGGTGGCAAGGTAGTAGATGCTCATTTAACAGTTATCATGTGATTATTGGAAACCTTTTACTGTATCTTGAATACACAAAAGCTCCTATATATTTGCTGTTTATTAATTTGTTTTCCTTGGACATCAAGAATAGTTTTACAAAATATTGAGCTTACATAAAGTTCAGCAAAATAATATGGTGAAGATGCTGAGCACCTCTGGGCTTTTCAAATCCCATCCTTCCACCATGGCTCCTTCTGTGTGAGAGCCAAATTCACCGGTCTATGGAATACTGCAGAGAAGCCCATGACCTTGGTTGTCTCAGAGTAAGTATGTGGCATTGTGCTTTCCGGTGGCATTGTGCTTTCACGTGGCATTGTGCTTTCATGTGGCATTGTGCTTTTACTTCTTTGGTCTTAATTCTCCCCATAGATTTCCAGCTTTGTGGTTGCTAATTACGGGTAAGGAGAGTGCTGGGTCACTCTCTAGGCCCCTCTGTCTCCACTTTGCTGGGACTCTGTGTGGGGCCCACTGCCCCCTGGCTTGCTGCTAGCTCAAGTTCAGGAGTCTGAAAATGTTTTCTGAAGAGGCCAGAGAATAAACATGGTAGATTCTGCATGCCATGGTAGGCTCTCGACGCTACCCAGAATCTGCCATTTAGGTGTGAAGGCAGACATTGGATGTAGGTAAACAAGGGAGCAAGGCTGAGTTCCAACCAAAGCTTATTTATAAAATCTGATGGTGGGTCAGACACAACTTATGGGCAGTAACTTTTCCAGTAAGTCGGTTCACTAATGGGGAGCTAGGACAGAAGCTCTGGAAGAAAGTGGCAACTAAGTCTCTGCAGGCAGCTGTGTCCTCCCAGTGGAGCAGGAGTGGCAGCAGTTCCTCTCTGGGAGCCCCCACCTGGCACGCGTCTTTGCTAGGTCTAGCGCCTGTTCTCTCCTTTGTCCTCCAGGCTGAGATGTGAAGCGGATATTTCTCTGGTGCAGGGGTGTTAACATATGCCCTGGACGCTGCTGCCTGGCCCTAACTACAGCCTTGCAGTCCCTCTATCCATCTCTCCACACACAGCTTCATCCGGGTTAGGGCAGCTGGTGTGATCAGGTTTCCTGAGATATGGAAATTTGGGCACTGAAATCCAGATAGTCCCTGGCAAGATCAGAATGATTGGTCACCTTAGCTAGGACCCAGCCCTCCCTCCAGGCCTGCCTCCAGCCTCTGTCCTAACCTGTGCACCTCCCAGTTGGATGATGGCCTTGCTGACTTCTTACAGATGCGGTGGCTCTCACCATGTGCATCTCTTCACTAGGGCACATTTGCCCTTGAAGCAAAGACTGCAGCCAAGTCTGCCACCCAGAGAGACTCCAATGTAGAAACTTCCTGATGACTTACTTTGTCCTGTACAATTTTTGAAGATGATCTCTTCTGCAAATTTTACTGTGGGGAAAATATGCTATTTTTCCTTATGAAGAACCAGACACACTTTGAAAGCAGTTGGATTAGCAGAGGCTTTGAAATATTTCATGAATCCAGCTTGGGTTGAAAATATCCGTAGGACTGACTCATGAAATTTCAGGTAATTGAACTTCTGGA
>PVKA01013436.1:0-55015 GCA_004027165.1 Ctenomys sociabilis | reverse complement strand
TCTGTTGTTGTTTCTTTGCTTCAGATGCTGTTAATTCATATATATCAGTTGGAATAGTGCTCTCTGCACTTGTTCTGGGTGAGCATCATTTTTCCACCCAATGTTTCTGGAATTCATTCTTTATTTCAGATACTATGTATTCAAATATTTCTTTTTTAAATTGGGGAATTACTTCTCATTTTATTTCCTCTATAGCTTTCTGTTGTTGTTCCTTTGCTGCTGTATCTGTTACTTCATTCGTTGCAGCTGAGCTAGTGTCCTCTGCCTTTCCTGATGGACTCGAGGTCTGGGATTGCATTTTTCCCCTTCTCTTTGTCATTTTGTATAGCACTGATCTTTGACCTTTGGTGTAGAGCTTTGGTGCAGCTATAACCTTAGCTTGTTATGAGATTAGGGTGCCAGTCTATTAAGTTTGAGATTATCCAGGTATGCCTATCCTGGGTCTAGCTGTTGTGTTCAGTTCCTTTTTTGCTGCAGCTCCTTTGGTTCCGCTATGTTGGTTCCCGGGGTCAGCCCTCCTGTGTCAGGCAGGGCATTCCCCAGGTGGGTGGGCCTGGGCTCTGGTGGGTTTTCTGGGCTCACAAAAGGATAGTGGATGATCTTATTCCCTGAGTAGGCTGTACTGAGCCGGCCAGCTTGTGCTGGGTCCAGGTCTACAGGCCGTAACCCAAGAAGGCTGGGAAAGGTCCCTCTAGTGCAGTGGGCCTGGAGCCCTCACTCAGAGGCCAGGCTGTGCTGGGTTTCGGTCCATAGCGTGGGACCGTGGATTGCTGAGAAATGTCCCTCCGGTGTGGCAGGCTAGGAGTTGTCACTCCAGGCCGACCTGCACTGGGTCTGGGGCTGTGGGGTGGGACCAGTAATCACCTGGAAGTGTTTCTCTGGCACATTGTGCCTGGAGCTATCACCGGGCCACGGGAGGTGACGGGCAGCTTAATCCCTGGGAAATGTATCTCAGGCATGATGGGCCTGAGGTTCTACACTCACTGACCTTTGATGCCCAGAGAATTGGGGAAATTCCCACTCAGTCAGTGGGCTTTAGGTCAGGGGATCCGGGGAGGTGTTGGTGAGTGGGTCCTGAGGTTTCAGGCCAGTCACTGGCTTGGAGGGGTTGGGGACAGGGATTCGCGTAGCGCGCGTGAGAAGAAGCCAAAGGCTCTCCCTCAGACTCACCACACTCTCACTGTTCTGGGAAGCCTGGTGGGTCCTGTAAATTCGTTCTCGCTGGGAGAGCTTGGCGCGGGATCCAGGAGGCCGCTGGAGTCAGCCACTGTCTCAGGCTGGTCTCTGGGGCTGGGCAGGCGCAGGCGGGATGGAGCAGGATGGCGGAGTCGGCCGCACTGTCTCTGGCTGGTAAAGGGGCTGGGCGGGGGCTGGCGGGATGGAGCAGCTGTTTATTGAGGTGATCATGTGGTTTTTGTTTTGGGCTTTGTTGATATGATTTATTACATTGATTGATTTGGTATGTGGAACCATCCCTGCAACCCTGGGATGAATCCTCCTGCTCATGGTGTATCATCTTCTTGATGATATGCTGTCTTTTGTTTGCTAGCATTTTACTGAGTATTTTTTGAATCTGTGTTAATCAAGGATACTGGCCTATAGTTCTTTTGCGGGGTCAGGGCTTTCTTTTCTTGTATCAGTGTAATGCTTGCCTCCAAAAATGAGTTAGAGAGAATTACTTCCTTTCCAATTTCATTGAAAATTCTGTTGAATATTCGTATCAAATCTTCACTAAATTTCTTGTAGAATTTAGCTGTGAATCTTATCAGGATGTGGGCTTTTCTCTTTTGTAAGTTTTTTTAATTACATTTTTAATTGATGGTGCAAGAGAAATTCCATTTTCTTTCTGTGACTTCATTTTAACAAAAGTCACATTCTCTTAAACTGTAGATAAACACTTCCTACTACCTCCCATGAAATTAGCCAGAAAACCCACTGAGAAAAATAAGGCTATAAAAAGGAAAACACAGAACATCTTGAAAAGTATGGTAGACTTAAACCATGATATGGAGTAATGAGCAGATGGTCAGAGTGTCTACAAAATATAAAATTTGTGACAATTGTGCGGTAATTTTATAGATTTCCTGTAAATGTAGAAACATGGTTACTGTACATATCTACAACAAATGTAAACTGAAAGCAAAGTTCAAGCCAGGACTGACATTTTATGAGTCCTAACTTGAGGGTTAGGACATTAGTCATCATCTCACAATAAAGCTTCTTTGTTCCTACATCTTTAGTATCACTCATGAGAGTTTATCACCCTGAGTTTTGATGCAATATAATTTTGTTAACTGATATTGGGTTATTCAAATTTTTCATATGATTCAGTTTTATAACTCATATGTATCTCAGAATGTGTCCATTTCTTCTGTGTTTTCCATCCTCTGAGAGCAAGATTTTCAAGTAGGTACAGATGATATTCTGAATATCCAGAGGACCTATAGTTATTTCACCTTTTTTATTCCATATTGCAAGAATTTGAGTTTTTTCTTTGCTTTTTTTGATAAGGTTGGCTAGGGGATTATCAGTGTTATGTAAGCTTTCAAAGAACTAATTCTTTGATTCCTTAATTCTTTATATTGTTTTCTTTGTCTCTAGTACATTAATTTCTACTGTAATATTTATAATTTCTTCCCTCATACAAGCTTTGGGCCTGACTTGCTCTTCTTTTCCCAGAAGATTGAGATGTATCATTAGGCTATTTGCTATTATTCTATTTTCTTCCAATTTTAGTATATGTGCTGCCGAAGCGAGCACTATTCTATTTTCTTAACGTGAGAGTTTAGTGCTGTAAATTTTCCTCTGAAGACTGCTTTCATTGTATGCCACAAATTCCAGTAAGTTGTGCTTGAATTTTCACTGGACTGTAGATGCTGTTTAAATTGTTCTTTAATTTCATCTGTGACCTGTTAATTGTTCAGGATGGTGTGATTTAATTTCCTTATGTTTATGGAGTTTTTGCAGTTTCTTTCGTCATTAATTTCCAATTTCATTGCACTATGTCAGATAATAAGCATGGGATAATTTCAATCCCCTTGCATTTACTAGTTCTGTGGACTAGTATGTGGTCTATTTTAGAGAACATCCAATATGCAGCTGAAAAGAATGGTTATTCAGATGTTGGATGGAACACTTTGTAAATATTCACTAAGTCCATTTGCTCACAGTTTTGGTTCAGTTCTGTTACCTCTTTGCTAATATTTTGTCTAATTGACCTATCTTTATCTGACAGTGGGGTGTTAAGGTCCCTTGTTAAAATTTTATTATTTATTTGACTTTTTCATGTTCATTAAAATTTGTCTATTATAGTTGGTTGTTCCCATCTTTGGTGCATACATACTTATCATTGTTATCTTTTTTTTCTTGAAGTTTCCTCCTAACAAGTGTATAGTGACTTTCTTTATCTCATTTGATCATTCTTGGTTTGAGGTTCACATTGTGTGCAAAGTAGCTACCCTTGCTTTTTCTGGCTTCATCTCGCGTGGAGTACTGTTCCATCCTGTAATTTTCAGCATATGGATTTTTAAATTGAATTTGTTTCTCGTATACAGAATATTGTTGTATTTTGTGTCTTGATCTGCTTTGCCAGTCTGTTTCATTTCATTGGTGAATTGAGGGCATTTACATTGATGTTTGTAGTTAATATGGATCGGCTTTTTTGTTATTTTCCTGCTATTGGCTTCCTACTTTACTTGTGTTTAATTTCTTGTCCTGCTTGTTGGTTTCTTTTTTATTGTACTTGCTATTGCGGTCATTTTTACCTTTTTCTAGAATATCTTTAAACACCTTGTAGGGTTGTTTCGGTAGTTATGAATTTCCTTAGTTGTTCTTTTTCATGGAAGTATCTTATTTCCCCCATTAATTTTTAAAGATAGTTTTGCAGCATACATCAATCTGGGTTGGAAGCTGTTTGCTTTTAGGATTTGAAATACTTCACTCCAAACTCATCTTGACTTGCTAGTTTCTGTGGAGAAATCTGCTGTGATTCTGATGGGCTTTCCTTTAAATGTGATCAGTTTCTTTTCTCTAACTGATTTTAATATGCTGTTCTTGTGTTGAGATTCTGGGGCCTTCATTATAACATCTGGGTATAGATTTATTTTGGCTAGTTCTAATTAGAATTCTATATGCTTCACTTACTATATGTCAGATTCTTTTCCCATGTTTGGGAGGTTTTGTCCCATTACTTTCATTTCTTTTTTATGTCATCTGTGTTGACTCCTTCTTGTTCACTGGCACCTATTAGTCTTATGTTGTTTACCTTTGCATCATCTTGCAGCTGTTGAATTCTTATATCCTGGTTTCTTTTTTTTTTTTTTTTTTTTTTTTTTTTTTTTTTTTTTTTTTTTTTTTTTTTTTTTTTTTTTTTTTTTTTGTCTTTTTGAGACAGGGTCTCACTATGCAATTCAGGCTGGCCTTAAGCTCGCTTTGTAGCTCAGGCTGGTCTCGAACTCACCACAATCCTCCTGCCTCAGCCTCCCAAGTGCTGGGATTACAGGCATGCGCCACCACGCCCGGCTCTTTTTGTTTTTAAGAGATCTTTCCTTATCAGAAATAATCTCTCAGATAAAGAAATGATACCCATAATGAAATAATTGCTGAGCATATCTAAAGAAGACATAGATAAAAGAAATATGAAAGCCATATAGAGTGACAGGAAGCTTGAATGAACAATATAGGGAAGAATTAAAATACATGACACAGGGGCCAGGGAGATGGCTCAGTGGAATCAGCACTTTCCTGGCAAGCACAAGGGCCTGAGTTCAATCCCCAGTTCCACAAAAAACAAAAACAAAAACAAACAAACAAACAAAAAAAAACATGGCACAGATTCAAAGACACATCTTGGAAGTTAAAAATTTCATTAAAAGCTGGAAAAGCCATTTGAATGAAACTGAAGACAAACTTTCAAATCTGGAAGGCATTGTTGCAGCTAACAATTATGAAAGGAAAAGTCTCATAGGGACACAGGGTTTTAACAGAGGTTGCTAATTCTAGAGTGCATGATTGTTGGGATTGAGGATACTGGGATTAACATTTGGTGATTACTGGATCAGTCTACTACTGGATTGGATTCACTCGAATCTTGACTAGATGGACACAGCATAAGGAACAGAAAAATTCTCTCTCTCTCTGTCTGTCTCTGTCTCTGCCTCCCATTACATTTGCTATCTCATGTTTCTTTCTGTTGTCTCTGAGCCATGTGACATCATGCCTTATAGCTAGCTGTAGTAGCTGACTGAAACATGAGTGGTCGATGTGTGAAGTTGTAATGTGAAGCCAAAGGTGCAGTGGAGACCCCAGAAGTTTGAAGAACCTATATGTCAAAACATTATTCATTCAGGTTAGCTTTGTTCTCAACTACTGTTGTGTCATCTCATTCATTTTAAGGCTTTAAATAACGTGATATGATTAGATAATCAGTGTCAACATCATTGTCACAGTTGTTAATTCTGTTTTTAGTTCTAAAATTACATATCTAGTTTCTTACTAATACTTAGATGCAAGTATCACATGCTTCTCAAAGATAACTGTCTTGGTTACTTTTCTTTCATTGCTGGAATAAAACACCCAATACTCAAAATTAAGGAAGAAAAGGTTTAAGTAGCCCACAGTTTGTGGAGGTTTCAACTGGATCCAAGGAAGAGTGGCACATGGCAGAGGGCAGGAGTTCATGTTGGTGGAAATCAGCAAGAGCAAACAGACAAGAGCAATAATGTCACCAGCAGAGGCATAGCAGTGGCAGCAGCAGAGACAGGGAGAAAGACTCTCTCCCTTTCTTATACTCTATGCAGACTCTCTGCCCAATGCCCATAGTCCCAGCCCTGGATCATGAATTATCACAAACTCTAGAAGCCACTCCATGACTGCGTGAGACACATCCAGAAAGGAATCCTGCATTCCCTTCTCCTCCAGCTTTTGCTTCTGTATTATTTGTCATACTAAGTGGCAACACACTGCACCTAAAATGACAGTCATTGTCTTCTTTCATTAGCTTCTTCCTCGCAGCTACTTCATTGAAACATACTTATCTCTCCCTCAAATATTTATCTTAGTTATTTCTACTTCCTTATATCTTCATTTCTACCATCTTAATTCAGTCCACATGTTATCTTTCTGGACTGATATAATACTCTTTAATTAGTCTCTTTATTTCTTCTTTTGCCATTCCCTTGTCAATAATTGCCAGAGTATGTGAATAAAAATTATAAATGAAAATTTATAATGCTCACCATACACTATACTACACCATTCAACAAACTTTAATGGTTTCCCAAAGAATATGGAATAAAGTACAATAGATAAAACGTAGTCTATACGTTCTCCGTCTTGATCTGTTTGCCTTATTTCTATCTTTGGCTTTTGTGATTATTTTCTCTTGCTGTGAATGAATCCAGTTTCTTTCTTCCCCCAGATTCTTTTTACCTGCTTTTGCCCTACCTGGGGAGCTTTCCTATATTTTTTTCCATATACCTTCCCTTCCTCTTTTATAGCTCAGCTCAAATCTTATTACAATCTATCCCTGACAAACCTATCTAAATTTCCAACGCACTCAGCAGTTTCCATCACACCTCCAAGTTTCCCTGAAAGCACCTAAAATAATCTGTGTTAACTTTTACTTATTATAGAGGAATGATTGAGTCAGGCTGTGTGCTACTGTGGTACCATTTGTTTTCTTATATCACACACTCCACACATAAGCACTACATCTATCCTTGAGGTTAGAGATATTTTTCCATCTGGGTGATTATAATGTCAATGCACATAGAAGTTTTACCATAAAATAATGGCTGTTGGGTTAAGTAATGAAAGACCATCCTTAAAAATAAAGATTATTTTTTACTTTTAAGCCACAGTGACTAATCCATGTGACTTTTTATTTAAAATGCATCTAAAGAGGTTATTACAATTTTTAAAATCTAGAGAAATATGATTTTTTTTTTCTGGAACCAGGGATTAAACTCAGGCCCTTGAGCTTGCCAAGCAAGTGTTTATTCTACTGAGCTATCTCCCCGGCCCAATATGAATGTTTTAAAGTGATGCAGCAGTTGTGTGTCTGAAGTTTGAGTATGGAAATAATTACTGTGCCACTTTCGCAGGAACTGTGAATAAAGATCAGAGTTCATTGCAGCCACATCTCCTTTTCAGAACGTGGCTATCAGGACCTTAAATCTTTTTCCTCTCATCATCTTGTTCATATAAATCTGATAATTAAAAGGAAGCCTAGAGTTGGGCCACTTGAGGGCAATTTAGCACCTTTGTAGACACCCTTCCTCCCTTCTTTTTTTATAACTGCCAGGTGCCTTTCAAAGACGTAAGCATCATTTTCCCCAAGAACATTACACTCTTGATTCTAACACCTTTGAATTTCAAACTCCAAAAACTCAAACTAGTTATTTTCAATCCAGGAAGCTGACATTACTAACTCCTGAAAGTGTCTCATTCAACTTCTGTCTGCTGCCTGCTTTCTTACGAGGAGCTTACAGTACTATTCATTTTAGGCTAACAATCGCAACTAAAGTGAGCATTCCGATCTTGGCACAGAATGTTCAGTGTACATCACTGACCCATGCTGATCCACTCGGATGCACTGAATCACAACCATGCTAATTATTAGCTTCTGATGTTCAGTTGGATACAGACAAGGGAAAATGTTTTCCCTTTGCCAAAAACAAGAAACATCAATACAATTATTGTGGACCTATGAGATCTAAGCATTAAGTCAAAAAGTGTTTATTGCATCACTGGGTTCTTTACCTAGATTACTGGCTGCTTAATTTTGTTCCAAATCCCCATTAAGAAAAAAATATATCCTTTTCTACATTTGACCATCACATATAA
The DNA here is from genome assembly GCA_004027165.1 of Ctenomys sociabilis. Taxonomy (NCBI): domain Eukaryota; kingdom Metazoa; phylum Chordata; class Mammalia; order Rodentia; family Ctenomyidae; genus Ctenomys; species Ctenomys sociabilis. The sequence goes on along the minus strand of PVKA01013436.1, from coordinate 47,170 downwards.
TGAAGCCCTTCCAGGCTGGATATTCTTTCCAGAATAATATATTCACCTCTTGGAATAATTGTGTTGTACTAGAGGTAACAGATGGCCTCCAGAGTTTATCATCCCTATTTCTCTGCTTCATTCTGATCCACAGGAAAATGAGGACATGAACACTACCTTTCCCAGGATTCCTTGTAACAATAAAATATTCCCAAGGAAAACACTTCTGAAACCATTAAGAACAAAAATACAATGACCACTTCTTAGCCAATATGGATCTCTCCCAGTGGTAAGAAACACCAGAAACTAAGATAAGCATGAATGCTTTTACAAGAATCCTAAGTTATTCTAAGATTAAAAATGGAAGAGATAAAGGCCAAGACACCTGTCTGTGTCTCATGTGTATTTCCTCAACACATAATTATAAAGTGACTGCCTCAAATACTGCCAGAAAATAGTTCTGTTCTGACTCTTCAGTTTCTAGGCATCCTCTCATCTGAAGCGGGATGATGGTGTCTCATGAGCTAGTATCCAGGGTATATGGGTGTTGGGAGGTGTTTGGGGTAGGTAATGTTACACAGACAAAAATAACTTCTACTTTTCTGGTCTTCCTTTGCTACTGCCTGATATTCCTCTGGTCTGAGTACATCATATATATCGGTTTTTCCAAGTACACCAACTATATTCACATTTCAGTGCCAATAAATACCACTGGTTCCCTGTAACTACAGCATTAGTAAAATATGCATTTCATGGGGGAAAAAAGATGAGGAGCAGAAGAACTGCACATGGATTTTCCCCAAGCCTTAGAGGCCAGCCACTGAAAGCCCGACATCTTTTATTCACTCCTAGTTGAATCTGATTCTCATCCTGATAAAAACTATGCGAGAAAATGAGGGTGTGGGCACATCAGTTTTGCATAGAAATGATGATGACATCATGTACTCTAAAGAGACTCTGATATACCCTTTGCTTTGGAATAAGAAAGTATAGGTTTCTATTCTCTCTGCCAGTTATTTCCTCTGTTAGTCTTTTATTTCTTCACCTATAATATGAAGAAAAAAATTTTAATGAGACATAAATGGAATAACTGTTGTGCTCGATGTAACAGGTGGCCTCCAGCATTCACCCTCCCTATTTCTCTGTTTCATTCTCGCCTACAGAAGCTGGGGAAATGAACACTACCTTTCCCAGGATTCCTTGCAATAAGACCTCTGGATGTGAATTGTGTCTGCCAATCAGAGGGAGCAGTGGGACATGAACTATGGACCAAGTGGTTCCAACACTTAGCAGTCCCTGATGGAAAGCAAGGTGAGGACAGCAGAAGCTTTCAATAGTAGAATTTGCCCCCAGGTTTCTCAGTGCTGTGAGACTTGTGTTTTTGTGACAAATACCACAAAGGTGAAAGAGCCGAAGGAGTCAGTTTTACATTTTTACATTCTTTTGGCAGACATTCTGGAAGGTCCATTGAAGAGCCTATTTCCCTGTTTCTCTGGCTCTTCCACTGTAGGTGAAGAGACATTATCATTCTAGGATCAACCCACTTTTCATTAAGATCTGAAGGTATTTTTTCATTTTCTATATGGATACCTACTATGGTCATAAATAGTCCTAGAATTTCTGACACTAAGATTATTTAGTTAGCTATAATCAATATCTAACCTTAAAAATATTTAAACTTAAGCAAGTTGCTTAAACACACTACACATGAATTTCTTTATTCATAAAACATGAAATTGATTTTATAAAAATAAAATAAGGTGGTATGTGGAAAGTATTTAGTACCTTGAATGTGTGGTCAATAGATATTATCTATAATTATTTTCTTTATCATTGTTCTCATTTTGTTATTACTTTTTAATGTGTAAATGATCTTACTGTGTGTATTTTTGTTCAATCTATACATTCTATAGCATAACAAAATCATATTATGTTATAGCTGCTGCTGCAAGGAAGTTTGGGAATGGTAGCGTTTACTTCTCCAGTTTCTGTAGACTGCAATGAACCACAGAATGTTAATGGCCGTGTTATTACCATGAAAGGGATTTTTTAAGTTTTTAACTATAGTACCCCAGAAAGCAGACTGAATTTTTTTTATTTTAAAAAAATACAAAATAGTAATAGAAAGGAAAAAGAGTTAGAAAAAATACAAGTTTTCACTATACAAAGAAATAGGAATTGAACAGTGGTTGCTGTATTACACGATGTTAATTTTAAAGTAATTGTTCAGATTACTAGATATAAACATGTAAGATTTGTTTAAAGATAAAAACGAAACAGACTAAATTTAAACAAAAATAGTTTTTCAAAAACTACACTAGCGTTTACCCATGGCATTTTTCTTAAGTTTGCTGTAGAACCACTGGAGGGCAGAATAGTACAGTAGAAAATATGTACCACGTAATACAGTAAGTTGGTAGCAAGCTCCTTAAAGTGTGCAGAAGCTTTATTCTTCAAACAGGATTCCTTTTATGACAATCAAAGAAAGTGGTAAAGCAAAGTTTAATATATAACAGTAAATTTAATTTCCAATATATGTTTAGACTAAATTTACAGTTTATTAAAATAATTTTCCAGTACACACTCACATTAAATTTTAAACCAAAATACACATACATGGATTTTTACTTCATTTATATGACATTTCAACAATAAATGACTATTAAAACTGAGGTATAAGGTACAAAGACCAGAAACCTAGGAATGAATAAACATGGATTCCAAAGGGAAAATTTTACCATACCAGTTACTGCAGGCAGAGGCCTCAGGGCAATGAAGTTTTCAAGATACCAGAAAAATGTCTTGGACTTGTTAAAAGAAAATTGAGTGTAATCAGGTGTGGTGGTGCACACCTGTAATCCCAGGACTTGCTAGAGAATCACTGCAAATTGGAGGCCAATTTGCCTGGTGATTTCAATCCTAGTGTGAACTACATAGGGAGACCCTGTCTCAAAACAAAACAAAATTAATTGAAATCAAAATTTTAAAACTGTTCTACTTTTACTCCCCCATCCAGCCCATCATACACACATGAAATAAACAAACAAAAAGTGTCCTAAAAATAATTTTTTTAAATCTGTTAGGGCTTTAATTGAGTGGCATTAATCCATTTTCTTAGAACTGCCGTGCCACCTTTACAATACTGAGCCTTGAATTATACGTATGTAGTATATTCCTCTTCTTATTTGTTAATTAGTTTCTTGTAAGCAATATTTTATGTTATTAGAGCATTAAATATTTAATACTTTCATCATTTTTCAAAGAATCTTATCCTTAAATTTTAATTTCTAACTCTGTTGCTAATACACATGAAAAATATAATAATGTTTGTACATTGCCTATTGTCAGGTAACTTGATAAATTTTCTAGTATCTAGTTGATACTACTTGTAGATCTCTTGCAGTCTTCATACATGACATATCTGCTACATATATGTCAACTTTATACCTTTTCTTATAGTATTGCTTAGATATACTCCATGGTGTAGTGTACTAGGAAACAGAATAGAGACATAAGAGCATACAGTCTTCATGTGAATAGACCACTTTTCAATCTCTGATCATTATATATAATACTCAGTATGAGCTCAGCAATTTTATTAATATTTAAAATTCAGAAATTTTGATAGTCCATTTTTATGTTTGTTTACACCATCATTTTTCTGCTAGCATCATTTTGTTCCTTTTTTGTATTTTGGATTTAATTTTTGTTTATTTCTTAATAGGTAGCAAATTAAAATGAGTTTTAGTCATTAATTTTTCTACTGTGTTCATAAATACAGGCATATAAAATTTTCAGTATAGATGTCTCTCAAAATACATTTCCATAATATTTATTAACTTTTAAATATTATATTGTACTATTTAAATCATGATATTTTTCATTTTTATTGTGACTTCTCTCATAGTTTTTATGTAAGCATATTTCTTAACTTGGAGGCTTATTTCCAGCTTGAGTTTTTGCTTTGGCTTCTGTTACTGTTTTGTTTTGGTTTGTCATGGATAACTACTTTGTTCTGTGATCAGAGAAGATACTCTGCTGATTTTAATATACAAACATTTATAAGTGTCTCATGTGTGCTTAAAATGTGTAATTTACAGTTCCAAAGTATACCTTCCTTACCACTAGAAGAATTTGCTCCCATTACTACTGTCTATTTGAATTTTCTTATTCTAGTTCTATCAATGTTTATTTGTGTTTGAAACACCTCTTATACCTATCCATAATTAAAATTTATACTGTTGCTTGGTTAATTAAACACCTTCTAATGATAAGATAGCTTCTTAATCAACAGTGATCATTTCTTAAATTATGTTTTGTTTAAAAAACTGTATGCTAGACAAGCATACTTTAATTAATATAGTACTAATTTGGGTAAGTCATTGTTAAAGTGGGACAAATAAGTTATATACTTCATAATAATTATGGAATATGAGTTGGAAATAATCAATTTAAATTTTTCAACCTGGACTTTCTACCATCTTCACTACAAATTTTAAGTGTTAAAATAGATAGATAGATAGATAGATAGATAGATAGATAGATAGATAGATTGTATAAAGTAAAATTATCCTACTTAGTCCATGCCTTTCATAATGTTCCATATCTTTTCTTTTTGTGTGAAGTGTTCCACTACAACCCACAGCATGCACTCCACTGAAATTGGAAAAAACAAATAATTCTTGCCTCCTTATAAACTATCTTATCTACTTCATACAATGATGGAAATATAGGTAACACAAGTGCTAACTTTTCCTCCATGGAAGATAAAACCTTTTAAAGTAACTTTAATAATATTTACCAAAAAATAGTAGAGCTATTTAGAACCTGATATTTCCCTAACCAATTTCTTCAGATTGTGCAACATCTTACTGAGTTTTGTTGTTCCATAGTTACAGCCTAGCACAGGCTGACTTGCCCAGTCCTCTTAAAAATACATGCTCCAGGTCTCCATGGCAGCATACATCACAAACTCCTCTGAGGAAAAACAAGCAACAGTTGTCTGAACAGGTATTAATTATCTTAGATGAAAACCCTATCAAAAATGACTCTCGATGCCAGAGATCAACAGCTTACCAAGAACTTATCAGGCCAACTTTTTCCCTATAGGATGATTAAAGGGAAAAGCATTTACTACAACTCTAATTAAGGAAACTTGCCCATTGTTAAAAGTTTCTGAAATCCACAAGTCCTTGAATATAACCCAATTCTGTGATTTCAGCGCGAGTCACCAAAGTTCCTTTCTCCTGAATATCGCCATCATCTGAAAATCACACAACTTTCTTGTTACTCCTAAGGCACATGAAAATCACCAACCCATTAATTCTTGTAATGTTCTGGCTGACATATTTTGGCTGACATAAGTTACCTTGAGGTCTAGCACTTAGTCTGGCTAAGTTACATGCAAATTATACACATTTTATAAAAATTTACTGAAATTTTTATGGCAATTGATCTAGACTATTTCATGAATACTTCAAGCTGAATGTTTTTAAGCAAATGTTTTATAAAGTGGGAGGTGCTGGAACTACTTTGGAAGACCACTCTATTACACAAAGCTATCACAGTTATGCAAACTTGGTAATGATTTCAGAGTTACAATGAGATCATACCTTATTAAAATATGCATTAATAATGAGCATAAAGCAAATATTTCCATAAAACAATCACACCACATATTTTTTGCTTTTGTTTCTTTTTTTTTTTTTTTTTTTTGGCTGGCTCAGGCTGCCTTAAGAGCTGGTGTGATCAGGCAGGTGCAGGTGGGTATTGAACCGTGGTATCCTACACCTGACTGAGATTGCATGAGCAGGCACTTAAACAACTGAACTAACAGGCAGGCCCCCTCACCCCACATTCGGAGAGAAACAAGCATGAGGTCATTAACAATAGATATTCAAGGAGTAACAAATAAATAAAAAGTTAAAAAAATGTGACCCTCCAAACAATTACAGAAAGCTTGTTTTCTTCCTACTTTTAATTTTGAAAATTTCAAAAGCTATTATTTGTAATAGTTGTCCTCTTAGCATTTGTGTGTGTGTGTGTGTGTGAGTTGTATCTTTTGAAAATTGCCTGTAACAGCATCGATACAATGCCATTATATAATACATAACCTATTATCAAAATTTCTCCATTATGCCAATAATGTCCTTTGTTGCTTCTTATAATTTCTTGTTTTCTATTTATAATTCTGTTTTTGATGTAAAATTTGTGTTTTCTACTTATAATTATGTTTTCTATTTATAATTCCTGTTTAGAATGCTGAGAATTCATTATATCTCCCTTTTGAAAGCCCTACAGTTATTTTAATACACTATGACGTGCTTACAATAGCTCTTCAAAATTCATGCAGTTCTAGCCCTCAGTACCTCAAAGTGCATTTGGGGACAGGTTCTTTAAATAAGTAATTAAGTTAAAATGAGATCAGGAGTTTGGGCTTTGGCAATCACTGATACGCAGTCACAAATATCTCTCTGCCTCTCTCTGCCTCTCTCTCTGTGTCTCTGTCTGTCTGTCTGTCTCTGTCTCTCTCTCTCTGTCTAAAGAAAAGAAAATAAGGCAACAGACATTATAGGTGGAAAACCAAGTGAATACACAGGAGGAAGATGGTCATCTACCAGCCCAGGAAAAAGGCCTCAAAAAAACAGTGCTGCCAACACCTTGATCTAGGGCTTCTAGCCTCAGAGCTATGAGAAAATGAATTACTAAGCCACTTGTTTTGTGGTGCACTTTGTTACTGGTAGCACTAGCAAATAATAATGAGAGAGATAGAGAGATTGCTGTATTATATAAGATACTTGATAACTCCACTTACACTGATACTAATATAATAATAATCATACACTCATTAAGAGCAGTAAATTATGGGTCTTGAAATTTTACATTCGAGTTTTATTTCCCCTGGAACTTATCACAACCCTTAAGACCCAGTACTGTCATTTTTGTGGTCCTTGATAGATAAATGAATTAAAATTACCTATGAACTGATTCTTTCCAGTAATCAGTTGCTCCACTACCTTGAAATCTCATGCAATGAACATTAGTTTTAATTTATTCCTCGCTTTCTGAGGGCTGATAAATCTTCTCATATTCTCTCTACTTATCTGCATAACTGTACTCTTAAAAATGTTTTTTTTCCTCAAGGAAATTCTTAGAATTTAATAGAGACAACATATTCAATTTGCTAAGTGATTCTTCTTCAAATGACTTATTTTTTCAAAATATGTCAAGTTAACTCAAAATAATGAGTATCAATGGGAAAAATTTACATAATAAAAACACTTATTTCAAGTAATTCTACTGTTCATATTTTATTATTTTGTACATACATTTCCAGGATGCAACAAAGCTCGACTATATTTGTGTTTATATTCTCTTCTGTTTTTAACATAGAACACATTTTCCATTGGTAAATAATTTTATGTCTTCAAGCTCATTAATCTCCAGAACTTCACAGATGAGAAAAAGCAGAAGGCTCCTGTTCTGGACTGTGGCTTTGTCATGGATTCCTGTTGCTAGCAACACACAAAAGTACTTCTGGCTGCTGCCAATGCCCCTGTTAGTCTAACTAAATATGGATTTTTTTTCCCTCCAGTAATACATTGTCCATAAGCATGTATATTTGATTAGCATGTGAATAAAAGTCACTAAAAATTGAATGCAATTGTAAATTATTCAAAATTTAACTTCCAATCCACTGTAGATGTCCAACTGAATTTAGTATTGTTCTCAGACATGGTTTATGTTTAAAGGATTAAAATGATTGTTGATTGAAATTTCTAGTAAGCATTATGGCCAAAACATAATGATCACAATTGTTATTGCTTTATAACATTTTTAGGCCCAGTTAGGAGAAATTAATATTTGTTGGGTAATGTTAGCAAAGACAAAATTAAAGATGTTTCAGTTCTACAGAAAATACTTACTATATTGTGAATCTCCAAAATTATGGCAGATTTTCTAACTCTTAAAACTTACTTAGGGTAATTTAGGATATTCAACAAAAAAAACATGGCTTTAAACACATAAGTATTCCATATTATTTGCAAGTAACTTGTAAGACATTATCATGGAAATGTAAAACTGTAGGTAGAAGAACAAAATTCTTATAAACATGGAAAAACCTTAGGCCATATATTTGTTCTCCTATGACTCTTTATCCAATTTATAAAATAGAGACAAACTCATAGATTATTGCAAAAATCAATTGACATATTCATAGCACAACTGCTTACTTAACTAAAAATCACTGCATGACTATGAGTTGATATTCCATTCATAAGATGTATTATGCTTGCTTGTGGATTTATAACACTCAATGTGTTTGATTAGAAGGTATCCTAACCCATCAGTCTCTAATACTATAACCTGAAGTACTCTTTTGACACTTGCTTAATTGTAAGTCCAGATTATGGGCTATAACTATGGTTTCAAAGTCTTTCTAATATTCAAATTTAAATAAATGCTTTTTAATATGAACTACAAATATGAACATACTTATATTTTGAAGCAATACGAAAAGTAAACTAAACACTATTAAAATTGTTGCATATGGTGAAAAACACAAGACCCAGAAACAATATCTCTGACTATGTATGGGTGTTCATGTGTATCTATCTGTGTAAGTATCCTTCAAATGCACATACACACACTTCGGGAACCTGCAATTTTTTTTGCTTTATGTCATAATAAAAAATTATTTTATATGTAAAAGATAAACAGTCCTTAAAAAATAAAACAAAAGTAACTGCATGCCAAATTATTGACAAAACCACAGATGATCATTCCGTTTTTCTTTTTTTTTTTTCCTTTTATTTGTAGTTAGTACAGAGTACAGGGAGGGTCTACAGAGTCTACCGGGTCATACTATGCAGGCAAGACTCATAGTGATCCTGCTGTTTTCAGCCTCCTGGGCACTGGGATTGAAGGCAGGCACCACCACACCCAGTCTCAATCGGCATCTCAGCACGCCCCATGGGTAGGGCTGGCACCACCTGCCAGGGATTGCACCCAGGATGCTGCACTCTGCCTAAGCAGACGCTTTAGTCTTCTGAGCTATCTGGCTGGCCCCACAAAGGATTATTTCAAATATCAATACTTACAGCATTTTTTACTGTCATTAGCAAGATATATCCTAAAAAGGAAAATCAAAAAGAAAGAACTAGCTGCATCCAAGTCTTTTTATTAATGATAATATTTGTACTGTTATTTTGAGATTATAACATGTATTGGATGATAAAGTGAATGGAAAAGCCTGAACTAGATCAAATACATGGAAATATGAGCTAACGATGATACAATGCAACTCACTTGTCACCTTTATAATTACTAAAGGATCCAAAATTAATTATTATATACAATTTATTCTTTCTTTGCATAGTATATTTCATTATGCTTGGCTGAGATAATTATTAATTTAAGAGCCTGTTGATTCAACTACAGCTGGCCGAGAAGTCCACCAAATGCCCTACAACAGTGACAGTGGGTTTTAGAGTTTTCAACAGGCCGCTGAGCATGTGTGTCACAGAATCACCACTGCCCTGTGGGATGACCTGAAGAGACTGCTGAGATGGCGCACAGGATGGCTTGCCCCTCTTCCCATTCCTGCTTCCTTCCTTTCCCAAAAGCTTTCTGTAAGTGCCCTAGACACTAAATATCATCACAGAGTTTGATTCCCAAGAAATCCAACTCCTTATTGTCATGTGCAGTTCCAAAAGCAAATATTAAGATAAGATTTTAAAGTGAAATCATCCACTTCTGAACCGATAATGAAGATCTTATTACTAACGGCGGGTGGATCATAGAGATTCCAGCAAAACATAGCGGTTCCATTTCTAATATTTTCACCAGACTGGTGTGTTGGAGGGAAATGCATTAGCTATTGTAATATGTCACATATTTAAGAAACATGATGAGAATTATGAAAATTATAAAGATTATCACTGACATGTAATATTGCAGAAGAAAAAATCCTGAGTGATGGATCTGCAGTTAAAAGCAAGGTGTTGTGCCATGCTGGCCGTGTTCCCAGGGCATGCTGAGAGGGCAGTTAAGACTGGGTGTGATGGCAGGTGCCTGTAATCCCAGCACTTGGGAGGCTGACAATGGGAGAATCCCTATGAGTCGGATCTACATAGTGAGACCCTATAGACCCTGTAATATATATATATATATATATATATATATATATATATATATATATATATATATATATATATGTGCAAGGTGTGTGGGTGGGCTGGGGAGATATCTCAGTGTTCTACGCTCCAGCCTGGCAAGCGTAAGGACCAGCTACCTGGATCCCTGGTACCACATGCTGGGCTGGCCCTGCCCTGGGTGTGCCTTGCTGGACACCAAAACTAGTCCACAGCTGGGGAGCCTGAGACAAGTGGATGAGTCTGAGCTGTGTAGCAAGATCCTGTACAAAATATATAAATAAATAAATTTATTTAAAAAATAAAACAATGTGTAAATGTCATAGACCTCCTTGGTAAAAGATGACATATGTATAGAAAGATAATGATCATAAGACTTATAAAGGTATCTAAATTGAAGAAAGTGATTAAACTTCTAACTAAAGAAAGTCTGCGAAATGAATGTCAAATTTCTGTTTAGGAAAGAATGTGATCTTAACACATAGGCTAGGGAGATCTAGGTTATGTTCCTGAAAAGGCCATGAGTTCTGCTTGAAGCATATCAATCCCAGGAACAGTACCTAATAGATGTCCTGCACATTACCCTCCAGCTCACTACTTCTCAGAACAATAAATCTTCAACTGTAACCAAATGCTATTAAAATAAGCATAAGAACCTTCTTCACAGAAAAATTCTAGCTAATAAGGGTAAAAGGGTCACAGAATCCACAAATCACCACTGGTATCCTATAATGAAATAACAGATTTCTTTATGACACCAATCCTGTACTTGTCAACTAAGATCTTTGGATCAGGATCTAATGGGCAACATTTTGCCCAAAAGGAAACACATTAACTCACTCATCAGTCACTACCAGTGGAACAAACTGATGTATTTCCTGGATGTAATGGAAGATGTTATATGTAGCAGTAGATGTGAAGCATGTTTTCCAAAAGTTATGAAATGTGGGATTTAAAGGAACAAGTAAATATAAATGAACATATTCAGATGTGGAAAAAATTTCATGGATATTTAATCATTACCCTCAACAAATACATGGCATTATAAAAGGGCATTTAGAAACGTTGAACAAATGCAATTGTGGTCCTCATGTGAATTGATTCTGAAATAGCTACAATTATTTTATTTATTTATTTTCTGTATTTTAGGGAAGGGTCTACAGGCTGTTCAGGGTCTCACTACTACATCAGACGCATAGTGATTCTCCTGTTTACAACCTCCCAAGTGCTGGGAGTATGGATGCAGGTCACCACACCCAGTCTCAATCACTGGATCAGGGTGCTCCACGGGTGGGGCCTACAAGGCAGGCCTGGGGATCGAACCCTGGCCCCTGTGCCTGCTTGTAGGTCTTTTCATCCACTGAGCTATTTGGCAAGCCCTACAATTACTTTTTTTAGAGAAACAAATTAGAATGAAATATTGGGCTTGTAATAATGTGAAATCATAAAATAGTATATATAACAAAATATTACTAAATTGTCTTAAATTCTAATTGATTAAAAATTTATATTTACAAAGGGCTGGGTAAATAGCTCAGTGGATTAAAGCACCTGCAAGCAGGCCCCACCCTCCGGGGATGCACTGAGACAGCGATTGAGACTGGGCATTACAGCTCTTAGGAGGCTGTAAACAGGTGGATCCCTATGAGTCCTATCTAGTAGTGAGACCTAAAACACCCTGTAGACCCTTCCCTAAAATAGAAAAAGTTATATTTGTAGCTATAATGATACAATTATCTGCTTTATAATTTTACTAGGGAAATGTTCAGATAGAAGTAGATGAAATAAGAATGAGAAAACATTACCAAATATTAAATACAGAGCTGAATGATGGGTACATAGCATTCATTATATTATTTCAACTGTAGGGTATGATTAAAATTTTCCAAAATAAATGTTTTTAAAAATACATGTCTTTAAAGTTTCTTCTCTGGTAATACTGGATCAAAAGATACAATTAAGAACTTATAAAGTAACTAAAAAATGTTGGCAGTTCATTAACTTAATTGCATGATAAATATTTTAAATGAATTATATTAATGGTTGAGAGAAGAATAGAATAATCACAGCATTGAATTTTTACCAAGTAATAAATGCATAACAAATTTACTATATTCTTAATAATTTTCACATACACACTTTTAACCACTGTCAACTGGTATGGCTTGAGAGGGCCTGTAGAGATTAGTAAAGCAGACTTCTGTGTGTGTTTGGGTGGCCCAACAGAGCATAAGCTTGGGGACTACGCTTGGTCTCTGGCCTCATCTTTCCAGTTCTTTCTGCTCTCTCTGTTTCCTGGCTGCTGTAAGCTGTACTGACTGGTAATTTTCTTTTTCTTTTTTATTTTTTTGGTCTTTTTGAGACAGAGTCTCACTATGCAGTTCAGGCTGGCCTTAAGCTCACTTTGTAGCTCAGGCTGGTCTCAAACTCACAACAATCCTCCTGCCTCAGCCTCCCGAGTGCTGGGATTACAGGCATGCGCCACCATACCCAGCTCTGACTGGTAATTTTCACTGAAGACAGCTGACTAGGGACTGAACCTCTAAAACTATGAGCCAAAATAAACCTTTTCTCCATTCAGTTGTGTGTCAGGTACTTTTGATAGAGGACATAGGCTGGGAAAACAAGCAGAACATGTCAATTCCAAGATCCTAGGGCAGCACCCAATAGTTTCTAGGCACCATAGGTAAACTTTCTGGTGGGTTCCCATGCACTGTGGGTCATGCATAAAGGCACAAATGTCCCAATGGAGCCTACTGCAATGACTATTCCAGAGACAGGGTTACTTTGGTTTTTGCTCTTATCTTTTTCCCTTTTGTTTGGCCCAAATTTACACTCAGATCCAGTTTTTCCCTTACTTCTTTATCCCCTCACATTTCAAATAAATCTTTGGCTTGTCTTGTCCAATTCTTGTTTTTGGAAAGTTGACTGCTTCGTAAGTTCTAGTCATGAATGTCATCATCAAATTTCTGCTGTGTCATTTTTCATCAAGACATTCTACTACAAAAATGGTTCATTGAAGCCACTATCCTTAAGTATTTATATGTAAATTTTTTTAATATTGCTTAATCATGGAAAGTTTTACAATCCTTTTGGCATATTTGGTTGGTGATTTTTATGTTATGCTTTTGTCTAGAATTTGAGTTACTAATAGATTGTTAAAATTTGGCTTACTAATTTTGGATACTTATTTTTCAACTTTTAGTATGTTAGAGAACATGTAAGAACAAGAAAATAATAATTCAATTATTAACTATCAAATAAACAGTAACGAAACAAATAGAATTTAAAAATTAAATAAAAATTTAAACAAAAATTAAAATGTTATAAGAAAAACAGGCTAAAACCTTGGATTATGAATAACTTATTTTGTGAGTGTTCTGGAAAATGAGGAAACATTTCTAATAAATTGTAACTTGATAAATGAGTGATGTCTTGTAGTACAAGTAGTATGTAATATAACAAGAGATTCATGATGAGGAATAAATTTCAACACATAAAGTTTAAGGAATGTTTTAAAACATACACAGGGTCTAGGATATCCCAAATAATTGGTCTCAATAACTTCATTGTCTTAATTTCTTTCTCATTGATGGCGTAAAGTGCCTGATGCAAGTTAAAACTATGGTCAAGTCAAAAACCAAGGAAGGACCAGAGCTAAGGAGGCTTAAAACAGGATCACGCTGTACCAAATCCACAACAACAACAACAACAAAAGACAAGGAAGGAATTATAGCTCCACAGGGTATAGGATTATAATTAGAAAATAAAGATGTTAAGGCTACAGTATGAGAAATTATAGGAAAATATGATCTTGAAAATGTTAAAAGGAGCCATGGGGGAAATATTGTCACAGAAAAGGAAACACCATGAAAATGTTAAAAATCCTTTTATCATAAAAATTAGAAGTTAAAAGAAGACAGAACGGTATTTTTAATGACTAAAAAGAAAACACTGGTAAACCCAAAATTCTGTATCCATAGAAGTTGTTCATTTAATATTAAGACAATGCAAATCTATTTTGATAAAATGCAGACAGAATCCATTGCAAGATGTATACAACAAGAAATGCGAAGGAAGTATTTGAGGCTTAAGAGCACAATACTCCAGATCAAATTGGGAAGAAATAAAAAAGTTCTACAAACATACCTTTTTTCCCTTCACGTACTGCAGTTAGAAACCATGGGTATTTACCCACAGAGCTATGATCCCAGAGTATTGGAATATCACCCAGGCTGGTTCAAACTTACCGCTCTCCTGCCTCAGCCTTCTACATAGCTGGAATTGCAGGTATGAACTGAATATATTAATAAATATAATGAAAGAAATCTGTCTTTGCTTAATTATATCAGAAATCAAATGACCAAAGCCATTTAAAACATTGAATGGATTTTTCTTTTTCTTTCTTTTTTTTTTTTTTTTTTGTCTTTTTGAGACAGGGTCTCACTATGCAGTTCAGGCTGGCCTTAAGCTCACTTTGTAGCTCAGGTTGGTCTTGAACTCACAACAATCCTCCTGCCTCAGTCTCCCAAGTGCTGGGATTACAGGCATTAGCCACCAAGCCCAGGCTTTTTTTTTGTCTTTTTGAGACAGGGTCTCACCACGCAGTTTAATATTTGTGAATAGGCAATATTTACAACATTGAAGAATTTATATTTGTGGATAGAAAGATTGCTAGAATAATACCTTTGCACAGTTCTTACTTTACATATGAACTTACTTTATTTAAACTTACTTTACATACTAACTGTACATACAGTATCATAAAGAATGATATTGCATACTAGCTAACATTGAAACAACCCATTAGGAAAGCTGGAAAAGATGAGAAGAGGTAAAATAAAACAGGTGACACAAACAAAAATAGCACAATAATGGACATCAAGAATTATATTAAGTAAAAAGAAAAAACAACTAAATCTTACAATAAAAAGGCAAAGATCATCAGGCTACATAAAGCTGCACAGGAGGTCAGGGTCAACCTAAACTAAAAAATGAGATTAAATATGTACAGAGTAAGGGCATGAAGTTTGGTGTGGCTACATGCATGCCAAGTAAGGAACACAAAGGAATGAGTCAGATAGTTAAAAGAAATACTTCATACTAAAAAGAATCATCATTATAAATATTTAAGAGTCACGAATATTTATGTACCTAACAGAGCTGTAAAATACATGAAAAAAATACAGAACTAGAGATCAAAACTACAGTAGGTAATAATACTTTTTTATATGTAAAACAATAAGTAGATTTTTAAAATAATACTCTAAACTGCTTTAAAAGTAATAGTCTAAATGGTTCTATTTGATTGAACTGACATTTATAAATGTATATTATTTTCATGTATACATGGAAGTTTCAAGAGGGAACAGACCGGACTTGCAGTGATCCTCCTGTTTTCAGCCTCCCTGGCCAAGGCCACGCCAACCCAGGTATCAGTGGCCATCTCAGCAGGCCCAGGGGAGGGCCCAGTGTGGCATGTCATGCTGGAGATCAAACTCTGGTCCCTGAGCTTGGCTAAGCAAGAGCTTAGTCTGCTATGCTGTCTTGCCAGTCTTTGTTTTTTTTAAAAATTTGCTGTTGAAATAAAAAGAGCAATGAGGGTTTTTCTTTTTTTGAGTGTAGAATATCTCATCTGTTTTTAGCACCTGTCATTCCCTTCATTTTACATAAGATCATTTCTCCATGTATCCTAGAGCATGAAAATTAACTTTGACCTGTTCAAAATAATAGCATCACTATTGTTGGGCATTCAGTCATTTGTAAGTCAAATACGAGTTTCTTCAATATAAATACAGCTCTATACTGTGCTAATCAATTTGATGGCCAAGAAAGTCCTGTAGTGATAGAAAGGCGAGCAGCAGCACAGCAGGCACGTGCTGGGTGGAACCGTGACTCACACGCGGGTCAGGACAGGGCCGAGCAGCTCAAGGTTCGTCACACTATTCCAATGCCATGCAGTGTTAGTCTTATAAGTTGTTCACTTTTTTCCTACAATATCCAGAAAAGTGTAAAATTTACTGACGTCTTGAAAAGCAGGAGGAGGGTATTGCAGGACATAGTGACTGAATATATTTATTCACAAGTTTTATGATGAGAGGCAAATTTCAACCATTAAAAGTAACCAAAAGAATTTTTAAAAAACTTTAGTACTGAGCCGGGTGTGGTGGTGCAGGCCTGTAATCCCAGCACTGGGGAGGCTGAGGCAGGAGGATTGTTGTGAGTTCGAAACCAGCCTGAGCTACAAAGTGAGCTTAAGGCCAGCCTGAACTGCATAGTGAGACCCTGTCTCAAAAAGACCAAAAAAAAAAAAAACAACCAAAAAAAAAAAAAAAAAAAAAAAAAAAAAAAAAAAAAAAAAAAAAAAAAAAAAACAGTACTTCACTCTCCAGGAAAAAAAAGATGCAAACATTTAAGGGACTTGTCCTGTTGGAAGCAGACAATGAGCTGGGGCTAAATTCATAGTGAGAGCACTTGCCTAATGTGTATGAGGCCGTGGGCCCCAATCCCAGCACTTGGAGAGGAATTTTTTTTTTAAAAAACGACAAATTAATACATTAAAAATGTATTTTGCAAAAGGCAATTGCTAAACATGAAGCTTCACAAAATTATTCTTGTGGCTAATCAGGGAATTTGTTTAGAAAAGCCATTCTAAAATTAAATAAATAAAAGCAACACATATGATTGTATCTTCATTTAAGTACATGCTTTCTTTCAGCTTTTCTTTTTAGGAAAAGTTGAATTAGGCTTTCCAGAACTTTAGAAGTATTTCTTCACTATAGGTAGCAATGAGATTCAGGTGAGGATGATTGATTCACTTTTGTAATTTCCCATGTAATATTTGTGGATCATGGTTGAATATGAATAACTGAAACCATGAAAAGCAAAACTGTCCATGGGGATAGGCTACTGTAATATTTTGGACAACTATTTTTAGTGACTCATAAAAGGAAACACTTCCTCTATGACACAGTAATTTTATTCCAAGAGAAATGAAAACATAAGTTCTCAAAAAGTTTGTATATTCATGGAAGCTTGATTCATAATAGCCAAATACTAGAAACAACCTGTATCGATTTGCTAAGGTTTCTATAACCAAGTATCATAGACAGGATGCCATAGACAGTAGAAACTTGTTTCCTCATAGTTTTGAAGGCCAGAACTTCCAGATGAAGATGTCAGCAATGTTGATTTCTCCCGAAAACCTCACTGAGTTGCAAGTGGACTTGCAAATTTCTTCTTACAACAACAGTCAGTGCTGGATTGGGGGCAACCCAAATGACTTCTTTTTAACTTATTTCTTTAACAACAGTATCTCAAAAATACAGCCAAATTCTGAGGTCCTGGGATAACAACCAACTCCAGAATGGGAGAACAATGACTAATGTATTTACTGATGATTATATTTTATGTTAACTTTTCTAGGGTCTGCTGTTCAGGCATCTGTTTAAATGCTAGGCTACATGTTGTTGTGGGAGCATTTTATAGAAGAGATTAGCAGTCACAATCAGTTGACTGAATAAATTAGATTACCCTCTAGAATGTGCAGGAACTGTATGTAGTAACTGAAAGACTTGAGAGAAAAATCTGAGCATTTGTAGGAAAGGACGAACTGTCCCTCACTGCCATGGCATAGAAATCCTTCCTGAGTTTTCAGCACACCTGTCCCTCAGAATGCATCAACTCTTACTTGAGTTTTCTGGGGATTTCAGGTTTGCCAGGCCCACAGCCTTATTAGCCAATTCCATAAACTAAATTCTATTTAATTTACCTCTTTGTAAAACTCTGAGTAATACAATCATGCAACAGAAAATTACTCAGTCATAAAAAAAATCCCCTGTCCAGTATATATAAACCTCAGAAGAGCTACACTGAGTGACAACCAGAAAGCTGGACACAAGAAAATACATATTCTATCATTGCATTTACTTGAAGTCTGTATCAGACTGAACTGACCTATGGAGATAGAATAAGAAAATACTTGTCTGTGGTAAATGGGTGGGGATGAGTATAGATGGGAAACTGGAGGGGATATTCTGGAGTGATGGAATTACTCTGTATCTTGTTTGGGGTGGTATGACATGAGTGCACCTCTTTGTCAAAACTCATATATCTATCTATCTATCTATCTATCTATCTATCTATCTATCTATATATATATATATATATATATATATATAGAGAGAGAGAGAGAGAGAGAGAGAGAGAAGAAGAAAGGTCCTTAGTCATATATTTCAAAGTAAATGGTATCTTTAAAAGGCTGTATGTAATAATTTCATATTCCTCCAAATGTGAAATAAGTATGTATACCTACATTACTTTCAAATATGAATGTTTAAAAAATTAACTTTTGACTCTTTGAGCTAAATATACATGATTGACTTAACATTAATTCTCACCCTGGACAAGTGTCTGCATTCCTCTCCTTGATCAGCTGTCGAAGAACTGTCTCTCCATTAGGGGGAACCCCAGGGTAACACAGGCAGTGTGAGATGACTCCTAAACGTTCAATTTAAACTGATGATCTACTGGAGCCTGGTCAGTTTCTAGAAGTCAAGATTTACATCAGACAAGAAACTTGTTTTGGAGTAAAAAATCGTATTTAGCTTATTTAGTATTTTAACAACTATTACCTTTACAAGTGAACACATAAATGACATCTATACACTATCATGTATTATTAATTAAGCCAATTAAATATCCATTTCCTACCTGAGTTATAAGCTCACAAGTAAAAATCATGTCTGCCAAAGAATTTAAAATCTGTATATATATATATATATATATATAGAGAGAGAGAGAGAGACATATATGTTTATATATATCTATATATTATAGATATATGTCTATATATATCTTATATCTATCTATATATGTATCTTATATCTTCTTCAGAGATATCCATACTATTAGATAAACTATGTCTAGATAGATAGATATAGATATAGATAGATATAGATATATACATATACACGAACTTAGGAGTTCAGGCATCTGTTCAAATGCTAGGCTACATGTTGTTGTGGAAGCATTTTATAGATGAGATTAGTAGTCACAATCAGTAAACTGAATAAATGAGACTACCCTCTATAATGTGCAGTAACTTTATCCACATAGTTAAAGGACGTGGGAGAAAAATCTGAGCATTTGTAAGAAAGGAGAAACTGTCCCTCAATAAATGAAAAAAGATTTAATTTGATATAATAATGATTTGATAGGGAAAGGAATACTATATATGTAACAAAATTTAAAAGGAATTATATGCAATATGAAGAAGATGAGCTGGAGAATAATGAAGAAAAAATATAAAGACAGCAAATGAAGAACAATGAAAAAGAGGCAAATATACAGAAATGTAGGTATACACACATAAGAAACAAAAGAAAATATGTCAGCTTTATCCTCCAAATTTTTAGACATAAACATTAGAAACATTAAAAGAGCAGGATAAATCTTAACTCTATCTCACTGATTTTATATATATACCAATAAAATGCCTTTAAGATTTGTACATTGAGTGTCTAGACAAAGGTAGACATTATCAAATTTAATAGAGGCCCAATAGAGGCCATTTCATTTTACTGAGCAAATTCCAATGGCATATTTATAATATTCTCATATGTTCATAATTATATGTTCACCAGGGCAAATCGGAGAATTTGGCAGTCCGATGAGGGAGGGGTCCCCTCAGAGACCCCGGGCCGGTGGCACTGGCGCGGAATGCCCGGGCTCACAGTGCAGCTTGTAGCTCGTGTCCATCTCGCAAGCGGCTCTTCCTCCACATCATGACTGGGGGGTCTCGGAGATGAAGGGGGTAGGAAATTCCCCGGGCTCTTAGGAAATCTCACTCAGCTTTTCCTTCTCAATGGTCTCTTTGGTCGGCAAGGTGTTCTCCTGCGTCTCCGTCTTCTTCAGCTTGGCCTTATCGAAGCTAGCGATTTCCCCCATGTCTGGTTTGTCTGCCGTTTTCTTAAAACAATCCGAAGTGCCTCACTCCAAGCCGAGCTCCTGGTGCCCCCACTCGCATTGCTGCAGCAAGAGACCTAGATAAATAATACTAACATGTACCTAAAGCTATCTTAGGACAACCATGCTTGCACTCATACATAAGTGAGCATAGGACATTTTCAAAGAAGCATGACATTGAAGTATAGACACAAAACAATGCAGTGGAAAATAATCAGGTGCTAGAAGTACAATATGTAATAAGAATTATTCAAAGTCTGAAGAAAAGAATAAGAAAGGCTTCCCTTTATCACTTATTAGCAAGCTATGAAACTTTTCATGATCAGGTAAAGTAGCTTTATACTTTAAAGCACTGCATATAAATATTGGAAGTGAAAATAGACCAAGTGAGGACAGACCTAAATACCTAGAAAAAGAAACAAACAAAAGCAAAATACACTCTGGATTCAAGCACAAAGAGATACTGGAATAATATTAAGTATTATTCGTTTTTCTAATAAAAATTTTAATAAGATATATCAAATATTTAATCCCATTACCCTGTCATAGCAGTAAAACTTCAGACATAACTGTACCAATAACTAATGAATATTATACAGAAAGAGGCAATAAGTATAATAAACAAAAATATATAGTATGCTACATACTGAAAAATACTAGGAACAAGCATAATCAGGAAAAGAAGCTATAAATGATGGAGAGGGGCAGGCTATAGTTTTAAATTATATGGCCAGAGAGAAGCTTATGGAAGAAGTAACATCTGAGTAGAGATTGCAAAGCTGAGAGAAGAAGCCATATAATAGATAAAGGCACAGTATTTCAGGTAGAAGGAGCAATAAAAGCTGCAGCTCTGAGAGAAAATGTGTCTGTAAGAAACAACTAAAGAAATAGTATGCATGCAAGAGAAAGCCAGAGAGAGGCTATGAGACGGTATCACAAAGGTGACAAGGGACCAGGGTTCAATCTCTGGTACCACATGCCACCCCGACCCCACTTCCGGGCATGCCGAGCCTTTGATGGAGTCCCGCCATGGTGGCACATGCCTGTAATGATCCCGTGTGGCCGGGCCAGCCTTTGCAATGACTCTGTCTTTACTCTTAGTGAAGTGAGAAGCCATCATTTGGTTGGGATCAGAGAAATAAACCTATATGTTTATGGTAGGATTATTTAGGCTACCAAGGTACCCGGCACCCCTGAGCCAGACACTGAATACACAGTTGTGTGCAATTCAACTGTAAGCTTATTGCTTGTTTCAGTAAGTGAGAGGTGATGGTGGCTTGATAAAGGTTTGTAGCAGTGTGTATTTCAGAAGTGTGTGTATTCTTGATTCTGATGTTTATTTTATAGCCAAGCAAACGTCTGCATGCCTTATCTCCTTTATGCTCTATGCTAAGTTGTGGTGATTGTCTCATTTCCTATAGCAGGAAAATAAACCGAGCATGTCTTGTGAGACCAAATAACTCATCAAAAAAAAAAAAAAAAAAAAAAAAAAAATTTTTTTTAATGCATGGTCTCGATTTTTTTTTTTTTTTTTTTTTTTTTTTTTTTTTGTCTTTTTGAGACAGGGTCTCACTATGCAGTTCAGGCTGGCCTTAAACTCACTTCGTAGCTTAGGCTGGTCTCGAACTCACAACAATCCTCCTGCCTCAGCCTCCCGAGTGCTGGGATTACAGGCATGTGCCACCATGCCCGGCTCAGGGTTGGATTTAATCATGATCTGTTTCTGATTAGAGACCAAGCTCCAAATTAACAATCTGATTCTTCATATAACTATCTAGGCAGAAAGAACCTTCTGAATGGATGAAGCCCTGCAAGAGGAGGCAGGGAAGTCGCAGGATTCGCTGTGTGTGAGAAAACGGCTGCTATGGAGCTGACAGTTGAGAAAACAGGAAGAGAAAAAGGAGAAACCAGAAAGCATAAGCAATTCTAGAAGTCCTTGAGAAACGAGCTTTGGTTCCACTTCAGAGAGTAGGGGGATTCAATATGAAAGTAGGAGAAAAAATACAATTCAAGATGATTCTGGCCATTGGGTACAAGATGAGTTAGAGGTACCAGAGATCTAGCACATAAAGCAGCCAGAAAGTAGTAATTCATATGTGAGAAATAATTCCTTAATTAATTAGAGCTGGTAATTGCCCTTCATAAATATATTTAGTAGCTCTCTTGCAGGATTTGTGTTACATTGTTATGACTAGATCTGCTGATATGCATAAAGTACCAGCTTGATTCTGATTAGTGATTGTGAAATAGTTCTTCTATGTTTTGATTTAATTAAATAATTATCAACCCAATGGCTAGATGTCATTTATAAGAACAGATATATGCATATTTAAAAAAATTTAAACTCAAAGAAACATGTCTATTGATAGAAACAGATATAGTTATACAGATAAATATTTACCTCTAAAACAGAAATAACTTATATCCTAGTCATAAACTCTTTGAAGGTTATAAATTCATGTTATAAATTCTATAATTTTTAAGGCAGTTAGGAAGGAATAGTATGGGCCAGCAAGATAGCTCAGCAGACTAAGTGCCTGCTTAGACAAGCTCAGGGTTCAGGGTTTGATCCCTGATACCACATGCCACACAGGCCCTGCTCCCGGACACACTGAGCTGGTGACCAAGTCCGGGCATGGTGGGCATGCCTGTAATTCCAGTGCTGGGGAAGCTGGAAACAAAAGGATCACTATGAGTCCAAGTTGCATAGTGAGATACACTGTACCAAATGCATAAAAAAGAATAGTATTTTAACTTATTAAGCACTTTCTAATATATGTGGTTTCATATAGGTGAACTTATGTTATATCCTTTAAAATTCATAGAATTCTAAATCTAACCTTATGATTCATCATTGAGAGAAACCTATTATATCACCAATCCAATTTTACATTGAAGGAAAAGTACCCAAATCAACAGGGCCAGTTAGAAGCATCCTATGTTAAAGGTCAAAGAAAGTGTGATATACTTTTGCAATACATACTTGAACTCCAAATCTTTGATTCTCAATTTAAAAGCTGATATAACCATATGACAGGTGGTTAAAACTCACAACATGAAAAGTGACTAGGAAAAGAAACTAAATAAATCAATGTCTCTTTTCTCCCTCTAAATTCTTTCTCCCTTCCAACAGTTTACTCTCCTGTCTTATATTCCCTTTGTGTTAGACAGCTAACTAAGCAGCTTTAGTGACCAAGTATCTTTACTTAATAAAGATAATAAGACACAAAGTGTTTAAAGATATCAACACACCTAAACAGTGGCAAAAAAGTACTAAAAATGATCAAAAGTTCATTGTACTTAACCCAGGCATATAACTACATTCAAAATTAATAAGCTGCCCATGATTCATATCCTTTCCAATGCTAAACTTAAGAACACTTAACCTCATGTATTCCATACAAAAGATGATTGTATATTTCAAGTACTTCAAAACATACATAATGGGAGCCTAATATTATTCCTATATTCATGGACACTGTGGCAGCTCCTGTGCAGTTTCTACATAGTTATTGCTATGTAGAAGTGTCAAGACACTGACACCAGCTATTTTTCAAGATGGCCTCTGTTATGGGGTATAATATCATTAAGCTTCTCTTCTGGAGGGTTAACAACTTAAGTTTTCAGACCAAAAATTAGAGAAAAAGGAGGGCTGCAAGGACACCCAACATTTTGGGCCTAGCCTTTCAAAGTCAATGAGGACTCAGGATGTAGGAGAACCTGTACTATAACATCATGTAACTCAGCGGTGCTCTAAATTTTCTGATCAAGGAGATTATGAGGAAAGTGAATGATGAAGTAGAGTGTGCCTAAGGAGAGTCACCCAGAGAGAAGACATTCCCTCAGGCTTTCACACAGAGCAAATTGGTCAAGCAATGGCCATGACTCATCCACATGGCTGACACTAACAAAGGATCTACAAACTGGTACAGGGTTTCAGGATGTCTTAGTTATTCTTCTCTCATTGCTGAGACAAATACCCAACACCCAAAATGAAGGAAGGAAAGGTTTATTTAGCTCACAGTTACTGGAGGTTTCAGTCCATATTCAGCTGGCTCCAAGGCAGAGGGGCACATGGCAGAGAGCAGCAGTTCATGGTGGCCAAACAGTAACAATGAAAACAAAGAGCAATAGCTACTGAAAGTCTGTCTCTCTGTCTGTTATATTCCATTCAGGCTCTCTGCCCCAGGCTGGAGGAAGTACTCACGCCCATAATCCCAGAAGTACTAAAACCCATAATCCCAGCCTTGGATCACACATAATCCCAGGGGATCATGAAATATACAAACTCCAGAAGTCCCCACCCCATGACTACAAAGGCTTTGGGGGGACAACTAGCCACAAACAGTGATACAGGGTAAATCCTGATGGAATTTGACTGACCTTGTCACATACAAAATTTTATTTCTTGTTATATAGGTCTTGCTTTATCTTGGTCTTAACCGTCCAGCAGAAAGATATAAAAACAAGGTATAAAAAGTAAAGCCATATTACTACACTGAGCTATAAAAGGCTCAAGTCAACAACTTTTGACATTGTCAGTCCTACAGATAACCCACTACTATTGTGGACTACTGCACTATATTGGATTATTTTGCTGAATTCATGCAATTACAATATTTAAATGACAATGGAATACCCTTCTCTGACAAAACTAAACCAAAAAGGGGAGACAAAAATGAAGGATCATTTTGTATCTGTATATACAAAATAGTTAGGATAGATATATAGCTGCTTTCTCTTAATTCAATGAGAAGAAAGATTTATACTAATAGTGTTTATGTGCTTGCTTCGGCAGTACAAAACTAATAGTGCTTAGACTGGATATCATGTCTTCATCTTGTACCATGAATAACCACTAAGAAGACCACAATATGCACTGTATTAATTATTGAAACTGTCCTAAGAATCAGTTTTGAAACTTTCTCATTAATATTTGTTTCAAATAAAAATTACCAAGAAAAAGAAAAAGAAAAAACTTTAAGGAGTTTTTAAAAATCACCAGCTCATATATCCTATGGCAATGGTAGAGTGGGAGAAACAAGCGTTCAACAGTCTGAGATCATCCATGCAAGAAGGCCTGCACTTAGTAAAAGAATTAGGGAAGAAAATTCTTTACTCCTCCTTTATTTTCCTACTTCTTTTCATTTTAAACTGGATAAAAACTGAGCTTGGGTTGTTCTATAATATTTCTCTTTATAATTTTAAACTCAGGGATCATGATTTGGTGCTCAGGAAACTTTTGTTAATTGACTCATTGGTTATGGAGCTATTAACTTCTCCTCTTCCTAAGATCTCTCTCTCTCTCTCTCTCTCTCTCTCTCTCTCTCTCTCTCTCTCTCTCTCTCCCTGTGTGTGTGTCTGTCTGTCTGTCTCTCTGTCTCTGCCTCTCTCTGTCTCTCTTCCCCCCTCTCTGCCTCCCACCTTCCTTCCCTCCCCACTCTCTCTGTCTCCTTCACCCAATAAGACATTCACTGAACACCCACAATCTTCCAAGCCCTTGGTGGACATGATGAAGAAATAAATAACAGTCTCTGCATTCAAAGAATTATAAGACCAGAGTAAGACAGGGATATGTAATCAAACTCTTTGATATCACGTAAGTTAACTTCAAAGAGCTGTTTACCTTTAAAGTGGCATTTGCTTTACTTAGAACCACACATCTCACTTTGCCACAAAAGATCTCAGAAGCTTTAAAAAAAAAAGTGCAGCTGTTAGGAGTGATTAACACAGTGGCTAGACATGGTGTATGAGAACGGATGTAGGTGGTTTTGTAAGGACCATGTGGTTATGTGGGACACGCATGTTGAACAGACTCTGCAGATACTTTGCCCAAAACTTCCTTTTGCAGCATACAGATGTAAATGGGCCTTGGGTGGAAGTCTTTGCTTCCGGAATAAGAAGACTGACTAACCAGTGAAGCTCTGAATTACTCATTTCAGCAATTAGTTTGCTGTTCTTGAGGCAACATGTAAACTATATACAAAATGTAGCAAAAAAAAAAAAAAAAAAAAAAAAAAAAAAAAAAAAAAAAAAAAAAAAAAGGTCAACCACACAAACTAGGACATTTCCGTTGGCTAAATTGGGAATACTACCTGCTAAAATTTAAAACAGTAAGTTGAAAAAGGCTCAGCTGAAGTGAAAATAATCTCTCAGAAGAGAATCAGAGATCCAATTTACAGAAGGCAAATGATTCAGAATTTTTTGTTGAGATTAAACTTGCAAAGTAACTCTAGATGAGATTATGCTCTGAATACAACCTGTACTTGCATAGCTCTTGTTTGAGATGCTGTGGGAGAAAAGATAAAGAAAACATGCTTTTGATCCTTAGATAGTTTTCAATCTAATTGAGGAAGTTGCTCAATTAGAGCTAGCAAAGCCCATGATGCAGTTCCCAGGGATTTACACTGATAATCACGTACATGTGTAATCCAGATAACAGTACTCTGAGGTAGAGTGATTCAGAAAGAAGCTGTTTGATGTCAGCCATGGAGAAAGATAAAACAAGAGAAAGAGGGGTGTACAGGGGACAAGAGAAGAGTGGAACAAGAGCATAGGTTAGAAAAGTTCTAGGGATTTTAGGAAACAGAATAGACTTGTGTGGCTATAGCAGAGTACCCTGAGGGAACATTGGGGCATTAAGAGGTAGTGTAGGGAATGCAGGTTGAAGTCAGATAGCAACAACATGAATATGAACACAGAGCTCAGATTGTGTCTAACTGATGATGTAGAGCCATGGGATATTTTTCAGCAGCAGAGAGTCACAGTAAACAGGCAGGTTATGCACAGGCAAAAGACTGATGTGGAATTAGGACAGGGGACATTGGGAGAAATGAGAGCTCCATTAGGCTATTATCTTAGCATTTCTTTAAATAAATATATTTTTGAATACTGTTATGGTATGGGTATTTTATGTATTTGGTTGTTGTAGGGTCTCACTATGCAGCTCTGACTCGTGGTGATCCTCCTGCTTTCAGCCTCCCCAGTGCTGGGATTACCGGTGTACGCTGTCCCTGTGCTTGACTAAGCAGGTGCTTTAGTCTGCTGAGCTATCTCGCCATCCCTCAGTTTGGAATTTTGAAAGGGGAATGATACAATAAAGGACACAGTTTTATAAGATTATTTGTAATAGTCAGTCACCCAAATAATCATACACAAAGAGTGCAGGAAATCTGTCCACACACTAAAGACCAAAGAATCCAGCTAAGGGCTGGGTGTCCTAGTAACGCCCTGCATGAGTCCAGCTTAAGTCCTGCAGCCCAAAGCAGTGTCCCTCCCAAGTCCAGCTGGAGGCCGACAGCTCATGACAATGCCTCATGTCAGTGGGATCACAGCTCTGTGCTGGGAAGGCCCAAAGGGTGGCAGTGGAAGCTGGAATGTATGTGCCACCAGGATGAAGGATCTGGGCTAGCAGGGCGAG
This sequence comes from Ctenomys sociabilis, assembly GCA_004027165.1. Lineage (NCBI taxonomy): Eukaryota > Metazoa > Chordata > Mammalia > Rodentia > Ctenomyidae > Ctenomys > Ctenomys sociabilis. The sequence continues at coordinate 19,651 of PVKA01013436.1, read as the reverse complement.
GGATCTGCCCCGGAAGCAGGAAGGGATGCTCCAAGTAAGATCCCGAGCTACCCAGAAAAGTTCCACAGACATCCTCAGCAGCGGTGAGGCCCCAAGTTCCTCCTCTGACAAGCACAGCCGAATTCATCAGAAAAGCCAGCATGACAAGGTCCTCCGGCGAAATAGCCCAAGAGAACCAGCATCTCCCTACCCGCTTCCCGAGAGCGTCTCTAAACAGCTTCCCTACCAGCTCTGTCCGGCTTCTCCAGTTCCGCCGCCTGCGCTGCGGACCTTCATCTTCAGCTGGGCCCCCTGCACCCAGCACTACATGAGCTCAGTTCAGCCGGGGGTAACAAGCTGAGTACCAGCTGGCAATCCACCACAAGCAGGTCATCTGGTTTTTATTTAGTAAGGGTTTAAGAAACCATCGATCAGTATAGAATATTTCTACAATATGTTCTAATAATATATGTTAAAATAAATTATGCTGAAATATATTTATTAGTTAAAATAGATGTGTATTAAAGATTTATTTAGCACTAGCTGCTTTTCAAATTAGAAACAATTTCTCAGTTTTCAGAACTCTGTTTTCCTCTTAATTCCCCTTGCAATTTCTCATAACTAAAATGGTTGGCATGAGTTTCAAAATGTACGTATTTATATTTCTCCCAGTAAATATTTCTGTCTCCCACAGTACTCAATTTTAGGACTTTAACGTACTAAGTTGTCATCCCACTCACAGCCCACGTGAGGGTCCCAGTCCACTGGCTTCGGGTTGGTGGTGTGGCCTTTCGTGTACTGAGAAACTTCAACTTGCTGCCACCAAATATTAGACCTAAACTGAGGTCAAGGACAATAAGGACGCATGTGTTAATCTTTATTCTTTGGTATTGCCTCTTTTATCCGGAATAAGACCAAGCTTGATCTTGCCAACTTTAGTAGTTGGAAACTGAGAGACTAGCACTTCCTTTTGGTTTATTATGTAGCTATTACACCGTCCCAGAGACCAGTAAGCCATGCAGCTGCTCATCTCTTAACCTGAATATGACTAGAGCCAAACTCTACTGCTTAAAAGTTCAATTTAGTTGATGATTTTACAGCTCTGGAATTGCTACCACAGTTAGAAATCAGGTTAGAAAATGCACTGTAGTTTATATTTGCCTGGTCATTGTCTGTATGGTTCATAAGGTTAAGGTCTAATAGGAAGGTCTTGCTTTTCCTGACCTGCTCCTGAATTTATTAAGTTGCTTGCAACTTTAGTAAGTTATTTACAGATTACCTCTTCAGTTCTTACCCTTATATATTTAAAAAGCTGTAATGCCACAGAGTAGTCTTTATTGTATTTTATATTAAAACACGTGAGTGTCAGAGGATCCATGGTACACTTACTAGACTGCAATGTTCTTGAACACTGAACCATCTGAATAAAAATGAAATGTATAAGTAATATGGTATTCTGCTTTATAGCATTGCTTTGCAACTATTTTAAACAAAATTAAGACTAGTTCAGCAAGGGCTAGCCAGATAGCTCAGTGGAATAAAGCACCTGCTGAGACAGAGTGCATCCCCTGGGATTCCATCCATGACATGCTGTGCCAGCCCTGCCCCCAGGGCATACTGAGATGGTGATTGAGACTAGGCATGGTGGTACGTGCCTGTAATCCCCTTGCTTAGGAGAATCGCTAAGAGTTCCATCTACATAGCGAGTCCCTATGGACCCTGTAGACCCTGTCCTAAATACATAAAAAAAAAACTAGTTTAGTGAATCAAAGGGTCCTGCAAAATGTTTCCATTTTTTAATGTCTATGATCAAGCCAAACTTTTTGCTAAAAATAAGCTTTACAAAACAAAGCTAATCAGAAATATATACATAAACTTTTTAAATTAAGTATTTTAAAGAGTTCTTATTTTAGGTCACAAAACATATAATTATTATCCTAATGAGAAAATTTAATTCTCTGAGAATGTTTCATAAGCAATCCATAAAATTACCCTAAATTTCAAAGTTGATCAAGTACACACACTACATACACAGAACACTGTGATAAACAAGCAGTAAGCCTGCCTGGTAGAATCGTGTTCTACCGAGCGTGGCGAATAAACTGGTGGTTTTGCTCACACACACCAGAGATGAACATGAGGAAACCCACACCGCCACCGAAAGTGTAGGCTTGCCACCGGTCTTAGGTGAGAGTCTTTGGGAACCTTTTTCTACTCAGGTTAAAAGGTGAACTATCCAGACAGCTCCTGGGCTGCTTACCCCTGTGGCATTCTAATATCTATGCCATATATTCAAATGAAATGCCAGGCTACTCTGTTCTGTATGCTAATAGGTATTTAATTTTCTTTGGAGCATATCCTTGTTATTGAACTTTTCAACTGAATAATTAAATGTGTACACAATTCTAAGTACATAGGACAAAGGAGACTATAAAGGAGTCTAAACGGAGCCTTCCTCAATTGCAGTGTTTTAAAAAGTTGATGTGAATGGCTGTATGAGCAGTACAGAAGCACAACCTTAAGAAAAATGTGCATTTGAAGGATTTTCATAAAACATAGTAGCTCCAAATAGGTGTGATTTGTGAGATACTGATCCCAAGATCCTTCCCTAATTCTGTTGCAACAGGCAAACCTGCGACTACAGATTTCCTTCCTTGTGTATATGATGGACTATACAAGAAGGCATGTGAATTTGCATAGAAATGATGCATGAATACTAGCGCTTCTTTCCAATGACACATGGAAACGACACGGTCTCCCAGATACCATCACTGTGTGTTAAAGATAGTGTCCACTTAGCCAACAGAGTAAACAAGTAAAACATCAAAATATGCCACAGATTTCATAATGAAAGCTAAAGTATTCACCCATATGAACATATAATTTTCCAAGTAAGCCATCCATTGCTTTATTGATTAAATGCTTACCAAAACTTATAAAATATTAATAGTACCAGTATCACTAATAGCATCAGTCATTAAATGCACTTTGGTGATCAAATGGACAAAGTGCCTGACTAAAGGGGAAAAAAATAAAAGGACAAAAGTTAAATAGGCCATATGTGTGTGTGTGTGCATGTATGTGTGTATGTGTATTAGAATATATATTTACCAAATTAACAGCTGTAAAAGGAGCTACAAAACTGGCTGAGTTGGGAGAGTCTGCTTAAAGGCTTTAGTGAAGTCAAGCAGAGTCTCTGAAAAGTGACATTAAAGATGAGAGCTGAAAGACTGGACAGAATAATCAAGCAAATAGGAGTGGGGTAGAGAGGATTAATTAAGTAAGTAACTATCATAGTTTGGTGTTTTGCAAAGGGAATAATACAATACAGGATACGTATTTTATAAGATTATAATGAGTGACCAAAGAGTCATATACCAAGAATTTAGGAAATCTGTACACACACTAAAGACCCAAGACTCCACCTAAGGGTCTGGACCCAGTGGTGATGCCCTGCATGAGCGCAGCTGAAGACCTAAAGCTCGTAATAATGCCCCACGCAGGCCTGTTTCATGAATCTGCACTGGGAAGGCCCAAAGGCCAGCAATGGAACCTAGAAAGTGTACGCCAGCAGGACAAAGCATCTGTGCTAGCAGGCTGAGAGATCTCACTGGAACGAGGAAGTGACACTCCAAGAACCAGAGCTCCACTGAAAAGTACCACAGCCATCCTCAGCAACAATAAGGACCTGAGCTCCTTCGGCAATGAGAACAGCTGAGTTCCTCAGGAATGCCAGCATGACAAGCTCCTCCAAGAGAATCGACAGCTCCCTACAGATTCCCAAGAGCTTCTACTAGCTCCCAACAGCCTCACTTTTCCAGCTCTGCCTCTTATGCTGCGTACAGCAATCCTCCAGGGACCTCCCACACTCAGCACTGTGCTGGTTCAGTTCAGCTGTGTGTTATAAGTTGGCCACCAGTTGTCAATCCACCCCAGTAACTTTTCACTGAGGAACATTTGAACCCAACTATTTAAGAAATAATAATTAACAAGAGAGCCAGTGGTTATTACAGAAAATAAAATTAAAAAATTTATTTTTTCTGCCCTTATCCTATGAACATCTATAATCACTCAATTGGCTTTTGGAAGCTGGAAAACAGCAAAGCAGTGAGTGCCAGAACTCTGCTTCTCCCAAACAATCCAGAGTCTTTAAAATACTTTGGAGAGGAACCAAAGTGGGTAAAAATTACCTGGGAACAAAGAAGAAGCTGACAGAGGAGGAGAAAATAGGATAAAGTGAGACTGAAGAAATAGACCACGCTGCAGAGGCAAGACTACAGCAGCCTCTTAGAGCAGTTGGGTAGCTACCAGGGGGGAGGTAAAGTGCGACCAACAATTTCTGCATTCACAGAGAACTGGAGAGCTGCTCTGGAGCCAGGAAACTCTTATGCGGATAGAGACAGCAGGAAACGTATGAGACAGCGATTCCTGAGCAACCCTCCTGAGTCAGCAGTTGCACTGAGAGAGTGCAGTACAACAGCCCAAGGACAATCCCACGCAGCAGGACCTGGTGGCCATTGTAGGGAAAGGCCGGGTATTCGAACCTGGTTCCAAAACAGGCCCTTGGCTGCTTCCGAGAGAGTTCCCAGAGAGAATGAGGGAAAGACTGGAGACTTCCAGGGGTCGGAGAGCCGACAGGGGTCCTGCTCAGAGGCAGCCACAGCCTTCTCCTGCAGGCAGAAGCCAGTTTCAGCCTGAACTGCTCAGGATTGGAAGCTCACACTGGTACCCTGTTCCCACGTGGGCTGAGCTCAGCGCTCAGTGCTGTGCTGGGGGTGGGCTGCCGCCTTCCACTTGCACCACGAATGACGTCACATCCTGGCCTGAGCTCTGCTCCTCAATCTGAGCCATTGTCCAAAATAATACAGTTTATTTTTCCATTCTTTGTTTGATTGTGAATTTTTTTATTTTTAAATTTTTTTATATTTTAACTCATTGCTATTTTCCTCCTTCTGTACACTCTCCTCACATTTTTATTCCATTATTTATATTTTTTTCTTATATGACCATGTCTGTATGTGTGATTAGCTTACTCTTAATTTTCTCTCCTCTCAATACAGTTTATAGTGGGGACGAGATTTCTCTGTGGCTTATTTATATCCTTCTAACTTTTTTCTGTATCTCTTCATCTGACTTCTTTCTCCTATCTTTTATTTATTTTGAATTTTAATTTTCTTTCCTATCCAACCTTTTAATCATCTCCCATGAACTTTTTCCCCAATGCCTATATTACCTTAGAATCTTTTCCAATCCTCATTTCCCATTGCTAATTTTATATTCAGTTTTTCTTGTTACTCCTCTCTGAATATATAACAATATACCCTTAATGTCAATAGGGTTCTTAGTTCCCTCCTATTTCCTACTTCCAATACCACAGACCATAAAACATTTTTTTTTAAAAAAAAGAACAAAAAATCCCTTTTTTTCCCAATTTTTTTCTTTTTCTCTGAAAGTTAATGAAAACGACTGTACAACTCTGTGTAATCCTCTGGGATACTACAAAACCAGTTCTAAGAAGAAAATTATCACAACCAATGCTCACATTAGGAAAAGAGCAAGTTCAAAGAAATATCCTTCTGAGAAATCTTACAATATTTGAGAAATAACAAATCTAAAATTAAGAAAGGAAACTATAAAAATGAGAGTATAAAATCAAGCCAAAAAAGTATAAAACATATCAATGAATCAAAGAGCTAGTTCCTTGAAAGAATAAATAAAATAGATAAGTCCTTAGGCAGGCTCACCAAGAGAATGAGAGAAAATATTGATACGAGCGCAATCTGAAATGTAAAAGGTAAAATCACAGCAGATACTAGCAATCCAGAAGATAGTGAGTAGTTTGAAAATTAATATTCCAACAAATTAGCAAATTCTGCAGTAATAGATTCCTATACACATACAGACTAACCAAAAAAGACATAAATATGCTAATTAATCCAATAATAAGCAATTAAATTGGCTTAATAATAAAGAAGCTACTAAGTAAAGTTGCCTAGAACCTAATGGATCCCCTACTTAGTTGTACAAAACCTTAAAGCTGTCATACTGCTATTATGGTTTATGTCTTGACAGCCCCCCAAGGTTCCATGCAGTTGTAGAAGAGTGAGCTTTTTGGACCTGGCTGACTCTAGAGTTTGTGGTTGAACCCTGGTCTATTGCTAGGATTAAGAGCATGAACGCTAAACTCACCCTATGGTATGCAGCCTGCGTGCAACATGAGGACAAAAAGACATGTGTCCTCTCCCCACATCTTTTGTTTTTTTTCTCTGCCACGAACTGTTGCCCCTCTGTGTCACCTGGCCTGGGAGCCAGCCAATTATGGACTGAAACTTCTACAAACTGTTAGCAAAACAAATCTTTCTCCATTTAACTTTAGGTGTTAGGCATTTGGTTTCAGAAACAATAAAAGTAACTAGGACAATACTCTTAAAACAATTCAAAGAAATCAAAAGGGATAGTGTGCTCCCAGACTCACTTATGGAACCCAGTATCAACCTGAGCCCCAAACACAATAAAGACTAAGTCTTTTTTTTTTAGGAACGAGGGATTGTACTCAGACCCTTGCACTTGTCAGGGAAGTGCTTATTCCACTGAGTCATCTCCCAGGCCTTCAAATATTTTATGGGTTTTTTTCTTTTTCGGAACTTGGAATTGAACTCAGGCCCTTGTGCTTGTCAGGGAAGCGCTTATTCTACTGAACTATCTCCTTGGCCCCAAGTCCAATGTTTTTTACATGAACACGCATAATACTCTACCTAGAAGACTCAAAGAATTCTACCAAACCTCTTAGAATTAATAACTAACTTCAGCAAAACATCAGGATGCAAGATCTAAACACATAAACATTAACATTTGTGTATACCATAAAGGAATGAGGTGGGAAAAAATATGAAAACAATGCTATTTTCAGTTACTTTAAGAAAACTGTAGTATATAGGAATTAGCCTAAGCAAGGAAATGAAAGAATTCTACAAAAAAAAAAAAACCTATAATATTCTAAAGAAGGAGGCTGAAGATAAGAAAATAGAAAGATGTTTCCAGCTCTTGAATAGGCAGAACTATGACTGTCAAAGTGCCCATACTTCCAACACTGTTATACAGATTCAATTCAGTCCAGATCAAACTACTAACAGTGGGCTGGGGGGCTGGGGAGATAGCTCAGCAGTATAAGCCCCTGCCTGGGAAGCACAAGGTCTCAAGTTCAATCCCTGATACTGAAAGAAAGAAAGAAAGAAAGAAAGAAAGAAAGAAAGAAAGAAAGAAAGAAAGAAAGAAAGAAAGAAAGAAAGACCTAACAGCATACTATAGAGAAAATAATCCTAAAATTCACATGGAGTCAGAAAAGACCCAGAAAAGCAAAAGTAAATTTGGGAATAAGGACAAAGCAGGTGGCACACCTATACTTGACCTTAAGCTATACTACAAACCAACAGTAATAAAAAATGGCACAGTACTGAAACAAAACAGGCATGTGGATCTCTAGAACAGATGAGGATACAGAAAACACTCAGGCATATTCAATTATTTCATCTTTTTGAAAAAGGGCCAAAAACATATGTTGAAATAATGACAGCCTATTCCACAGGAGTGTTGGGAAAACAGGTTACCTGCTTGCAGAAGAATAAAACTGGACTGTTACCTCTCACCATATATTAAATTAAAATCAAAATGCATCAAAGGTCAAAAGGTTAGAAAAGAAACATTAAATTTTCTGGAAGACAAAAGAGGTAAAATATTTGAATGCATCTGTCTCAGTCACTTTTTCCTCATTGCTGGGGCAAAATACCCAACACCCAAAATTAAGGAAGCAAAGATTTACTTAGCTCACAGTTTGTAGATGTTTCAGGCCATACTCGGGTGAGCAGAGTGGCACATGGCAGAGGACAGCTGTTCATGGCAGCAGAAAGCAGCAAAGAGCAAAGGGAGGAGCAGAGGTTGTGGCTGCTAGAAAGCCTCTCTCCCTTCCTCACATTGTATGCAGGCTATCTGCCCTGGGGTATGTGTAACACCCACACCCATAATCCCAGCATCAGATCATGTGTTAGTAGCAAACTCCACAAGCCTGCCCTAGGACTGCATGAGGCTCTAGAGGGACGCGTAGGCACAAACCAAAAGAGCATCACTATAGGAAATGATTTTCTAAACAAAATCTCAGTCACACAAGAGATAACACCAAGAAGCAAGAGATGGGATTATATTACCCTAAAAATGTTCTTTACAATGAAAGAATCAATCAGTAGAGTGATGAGACAAACTAAAGAATGGGAAAAAAATGTGTCAGTTACTTCTTAGACAGAAAACTAGTGTCTAGAAAATACAAAGAACTCAAAAACTTAAACCACTTTAAATCAAACATCCATTCCAGGGTCGTCCAAATAGCTTAATGGATGAAAGTACCAGAAATGGGCAAGAGAAATGAAGACACTTCAGAGAGCCAAAAGTCATCAAATATATGAAAAAAGTTCAACATCTCTGGCTATTAAAGGAATGCAAATTAAAACAATGCTAGGGTTCCATCTTGTTCTCAAAAGAAAGGCAATCATTTGGAATTCAGACAACAACATATGCTGGCACAGCAGTGGTAAATAGGAAACCTCCTGTATTGTCAGTGGCAATGTTAACTAGTCTAACCATTTTGGAAATCAGTATGGGCATTTTTCAGAGAACTAAAATTAGAAATTCCATATAATCCAGCAATCTCCTTGCTGGGTTTCTTCCTTCTAGTATAGCAATGTCTAAAGCAACATAAGTCATAAGGGCTAAATCCTGGATCAGCCTATATACCAATCAATGAATGGCTGCATAAAAAAATGTGAGGTCCAGTAATATAGCCCAGTGACACAGGCACCTGCCTGGAAAGTGCAAGGTCCTGAGTTTGATGCCTGGTACCAAAAAAAGGAAGGAAAATAAAGGAAAATGTGAGGCCGGATGTGATGGTGGTACCTATAATCCCAGCACCCAGGAGGCTGATTCAAGGAGATTGCTGGGAGCTGGAGACAAGCCTGGGCTACAAAGTGAGCTAAAGATCAGCCTGAAGTTCAAAGGGACAAAAAAGAAAAAATGAAACAAACAAAATGTGATATCTACATGTGTGGTATCTATATATATAAAATGGAATATCACCTGGCTATAAAACATGACATCTTTGTCACATATGTAAGAAAATGGATGCACCTTAAAAAATATAATGATGAGATAAACCAGACACACAAATATAAGTAACATGCAGTACAAATGGACTGAAAACTAGAATTCAAAACATCACCTGAGTTAATTAAATAAGAATGATCAAGATAGTTTGCTAGACCAAGTTCAAGTGCTAGAGAGATAGTTCGGCAGTTTAAGGGCCTGCCTGGCAAGCACAAGGACATGAGTTCAATCCCCAGTACCATGTGCTGTGCCAGCCCCAAAACTGGGCATTGTGATGCACATCTGTAATTCCAGTGCTGGGGAGGCTGAGATAGAAGGATCTTTATGAGTCCAAACTGTGTAGTAAGACTCTGATTGAAGGAATAATAATAATAATAAAACAAGAAGTCTAAGAAGAACTTACTATTTTTATCATATACTGGAAAATAAATTCATTTCTCGAAAATGTCAGAGAAAAAAACAATAGATATTTGTGCTTCACCTTCATTTCCCTGAGAATTCCCAAATAGAAACAAAATATGAAGCATAGACTTTAAAATTTATGTTAAAGTTTCACCAGTTACCAATAAACATATAGGATTTTCCAGTTTCCTCCATTCTCACTCAGTCAGCTGATGGTGAAAGCATGCTGGTAAAAAGTGTGATTCCCCTTATATCACCTCATTTACCTGCTTCCCTTTCTAATGATGCTTCCTTCTTTTATATTTTTAGAATTATAATATTTAGTTTTCCCACTGAGTAATCAGTGATTGCATAAGCAGGCTTCTAACTTAAATACAGAAAGGAGGGCAAATGAACTTTCCTATGGAAATATTATTTACATCACTAATCAACCTAGAATATTTTCATATAATCAGACACCAGTCTATTCTTACCTAAGAAATTGTTATTTCTAAAATATTAAGGCCCAAAACAATAAACAAAAAATTGCAACAACATTGGAAAGTGGATATATTAAGAACAGTACAAATACAACACTATTAGGAAAAGTTAAATTGAATTTTGTTTTCAAAAGTTGACCTACAATTTCTAACATATATATCATAAAGAAAGCTGCATTGTGTTCATCCAATGTAACACTGGATGAACAGTCTAAATTCTGAATTGTAAGCAATCATGAAAATGAAGCCCTATATATAGTTAGAAAAATAACGTAGCTTATGGAAAGGATTAATTACTGCACCTTAGATCGTAGGATCTTGTCTACCAAGAAAGTCTTAGCACACAATGGAGAACGAGGATGAAGAAAGAACACAATATATTAGAAACACAAACATGCTACCATGTCTTACTAGTGATTTTCTGTGGCCTTTATGTTTCAAATTCTAGGGGTCAATTGTCATTCTTTCTCTTTCTTAATTTGTCACCTTCAGTTAACATATCAAGAAAGCAAGGGAATGACAATTCTCTCCTTAAGAAAATATGTACTTCCTTCATTTGGTTCCTAGAAACCTCCCTCACCAGCCCCTGTCTCGCTGTCTCCCAATTCTTCTCTGGTTACTCCATTTCTTCCCTACCTGTCAGTATGGAAATTTGTTTCTTCTTTATACTTACCCATGGATATTCCCAGGCTTGAATATGTTTGGATATCTTCAAAGTTCATACCTTTAGCCTTCATTTGTTTTATCTTTCTATCAACCTCTATTCAATATCTGTCCTGGGATACTTCATAGGCTTTCCAAAGTAATGTTCTTAAACTGAGTACTCAATCTCCATCCTACCCAAACCAACTATTTTTCTCAGTCTTCACCATATCAATTAGTGTCAGCTTTATTTTTCCTATTCTTTGTCCAAAAATAACCTTTTGTAACTCTCTTTTTCTCACATCCTCTGTCAACTCCTTTAGCAATTCATAGTGATTCTTCACTTATCATGGTTTAGATCTAGAACACTGTCTAAAGTTCACATGGCTTCAGAAGCAGAGCTTGTGAAGGGAAATTGGTCCATAGGACTGATCAGTAATCCACTGACAAAGTGCCTAGCAAAGTGTGCTGCTGAGAGGAGGGGCCTAGTAGGAAGGGACATGTCACACGAAGGCTGTGCCCTTATAGCTCTTTCTCTCATGCCCCTTCTACTTCTGCTTCTTAGCTACTATTGTGACCTTTCTACCACACTGTTTCTGTGTTGGAGCCAGTTACCCCTACGTGAACTGAAACCATTAACCAAAATAAACCTCTCCTTTAAGTTGCACATGTTGTGTTTTTCTCCTCAGAATGTGAAATAACTAATACAATACCCAAATTTTATTGTGAATCTGAGTACTTATTACTACTCCATTTTATCTATCATACTAGACTTCATCCAAGCGCCATCAGCTTTCCTCTGTATTCCTGTAACAGCTTGATATCTGGTCTATCTCTATTTATATTTCTAGCTGATCTATCTTTCAGATCAGGTCTCTTATCAAATTTGACTCATTCTGAGAGGCTGTCCTGAAAATTCTTCCCTTGTACTCCAACATTATACTCTGCTAAATAAATATATAAATTTGTACTGGGAATCAAACTCATGACCTTGAGCTTATCAGACTGGCACTGTACCACTGATCTATATCCCCAGTCCTCTACTTTTTTCTCATGGCTCATATATCATTACCAGGAATTATATGGTTTATTTACTTATTTGTTTATTGTCTTTACCGATCACTTCTAGAATATTAAGTTCTATGACCTCAGGGCTTTGATCTGTTTGTTCTTTCATTATACACTGATATCTAGAACAGTTTCTGAAATATAATGGGAATTAATAAATAATTTTCAAATAAATAAAACAAATTACTAGCTCTATATGAATAAGTCATTTTCTTAGTAAGCTACAAGACACTTACAGTATATATTAGTATTTATTCTGCCTCGAGTTGTCTTGATCTTGTACAGTTATCAGTTTAATCTCTGATGACATGACTAATACTAGTAAATAAAGTTTTATAATAATAATTTCTATTTATTAAGCAACATAATACATCTAAATGTAAGTATAACTCATATAAATATTAACTAAAACTGCATATCAACCAGTTCCTATTGAACTACTCATTAACTTTTTATCAATATCTGAAGAACATAGAACCCAAAAGCCTAAAACTATAGTTCAAGTGATTTTGAACTATGCATTAACTTATTATCAATATCTGAATAATGTAGAGCCTAAAACTACAGTTCAAGTGATTTTACCCCTCCAAAACTTATGTTAAAACTTACTTTCCAACACCAGTATTGGTAAAAGTGGTGGCGAGGAAGTCATTGAGTCATGACGACTCCACTTCCCAAAATGGAATTAAACGTTGACAGAAGGAGTTGGTATCTTTCGTCCTTCTACTTTCTGTCATGTGAGGCACAGAGTTTCTCCTTTCCAGAATATAAAGCCATGTGATACATCTTAGCAACAGAAAAAAATCCCACACCAGAAAACTGAGCTAACTCCTTGACCTTTCACCTTCCAGCCTCTGAATCTGTGAGGAATAAATTGCAAGTTTACAAATAAATTAGTGTAGGATACGTTTTTAGCAATACAAGCAGATTAAGACTCCAATTAAAGAAAACTACATGAAAAAGCAGAAAAAGTTAATATATGCACATTAGTAACCAGACTGATCGTGGAACTGTCACAAAGATGAAGTTTTCCTCATTTGATTCACCCTCACATGACCAACATACATTAGTTCCATAATAATCAGAGAGCTTGCCAGGGTCATATATTGGCTTTTCCCTATGTTTTTTAAAAGACAGTAAGTTCTACCAACTATATTTTGACTAGGTCCTAGATGAATCACTTCATTATAAAATAAATGAATTCAGCCTTATCTATACACTTTGAAGTATAGGTGTCCTAAAGGAAGTGAGCTAGAATGTCAAAAGCTAGCCCTTCAACTAGATTCCAGGAACTAAAAATCTTTCTCCGTTAGTCACTTTACTAGGAGTTCCATACCATTTACTTCTGACCTGGGATGAGTAGTCATGAGGGAAACCAGATGCCCAGTTACTAGGACTAGAGATTTCTCAGGCTTCTTTCTCCTTGCTTAGTAGTTTCAAAACCATTTAAATATGAGGCACATGAACAAAGATGAACAAATACAAAATTGACACTTACTAAATCTCATGACAGAAAGGAGTCCAGGAGACACATAGGTCATTCGTGCTTTCGCTTAAGTTCCCCCTCCCATATACCATTTTCATACTTTAGAAGATTATGCTGACGTGCTTGAAAAAGAGAATTTCTGCATATTTGGAGAAAATCATATCATAGGATTGTAGGCTATAATATAAACATCAACTATTTCCTACCTTTTTCTTAGTATTTCGATCATTTTGCATGTGCTGAGTAAGATCAGTCTGAACATGCCTTTTCTTCAGTATGTGACTTGTGGGTAGATTAGTGGCTAAGTAGATTGATAGACCATTGTTGTTATATGCAGGTCTCTCTGGCTTGTTTGTGCTGATGACCATGTGGTACCCTCTGCCACATCAGACAGTGAAGCCATCACTAGAAGGCGAGCAGATGCCCATGCTATGCTCTACACTTCTAGCACTGTGAGCTAAGTGACCTCTTTTCTTTGTAAATCACTCAGCCATGGACATTATGTTATAGCTACAGAAGATGGACTATAATATCAGTCATGGTCAAGGAAGACCATGGGTGGAATGAACCGTGTGTGAGTAAGCATGCAAGAAGGAGACACAGTCAGAAAAATTACAGAAGGTCATAATGCTTACAACCCTGTAGGACTTTGTGTTTTCTCTAAGTAAAAGGAAGGTCAATAGAAGATTTCCAGTGGGGAAAGAAAACAACCATTTCTCTTTGTTTTTTAAAATAATCTCTGGCTGGCCAAATAGCTCAGTGGATTAAAACACCTGCAAGCAGGCACAGGAGCAGGGGGGTTTGATCTCCAGGTCTAACGTGCTGACCCCGCCTCTGGGACATGCTTAAAGACTAGAGGTAGATACATGAATAGGCTGTTTTTAATGAGGAAGCCCAGTTCACTATGTTCGTATTCTTTATGTATGAAAAGCAATGACGCTTCTCCCCCAGAACACATATTTAAAAACTGTTATAAATTTAGTATTTTTAGTAAAGTGGAATTTTATCATATTTTCATGTCATTTGGAGGATTCTGACCTGTTAATTTCTGAATTAGAGTGAAACACATAGCATTCAGACATAGCAAGATAATTTTCTCTGAATTAAATTAGCTACATTCTGTAATGATGATGTATGTGTCTATATTAATCCATATTATATATAGTTAATGAAATATCTTGATTCTGATATTAATCTTCAGTGTTCACTTATTCAACAAAACTTCCTCAAGCACCCACTATCTATCATGCAAGTAGCTCATTGCAGTATATAAACAAATAAAGACCCTTGCTTTCATGAAGCTTACTCTGTTTAAGAAAAAATATAGCTAATACACAATTAAAATGAAAACAAGAAAAAAATTCAATATGTAAGAAAATCCTAAATTCAGTGAGGAAAAAGGACCTCAATGAAAAGAGAGTAGCAAGTTTGCAATATGAATAGAATGGGCAGAGTAAGTCTTATTGAAAAGTCAGGGCAAAACTTGAAGATGAGGACATGAGTCACGTAAGCTCTCTGGGAGAGAGACAGCCACACAGAGGAACCAGTAAATTCAGTGGCTGGAGGAGAGAGTGTGTCTGGAGTGTTTGCAGAAGTGAGAAGAAGTTAGCTTGAGGGTAAAAGAGGAGAAGATTACTAATTAATAATTTACAGGACTCAGTACACAATAAAAATGTGTGACCCCTTTTCAAAATTAAGAATTTCAGTAACTTCAAACTACATATGGGAACCTTGTGAGCGCAGGGTTCATGTGACTTTACAAGGCACACACCCATCAAGTAGTCTTGCCAGGAGATTCCATCTAACCAACAATGAGGCAGAGTAGAATAATTTGAAGGGCCTTTGAGATCCTTGTAAGAACTCTGACTTAGGCTAGGGAGAGAGCTCAGCATTCTAAGCACCTGCCTGCCTGGCAAGGGCAATGACTGGAGTTAGATCCCGTGTACCTCCTGCTACCCAAAAAACTGGGCATGGTGGTGCACATCTGTAATCCCAGCACTGAGGAAGCTGAGACAGGAGGCTCACTGTGAGTCTGAGCTGCACAGCAAGTTCCTGTGCCAAATAAATAAACAACAACAACAACAACAAAAAACAAATAAAAATATCAAAAAAGGAATTATGCCTTACTCTAAGTGAAATAGCCACCACTTCAAGTGACCTAATTTGCAGGATCTGTATTCAATCTCAACATCTAAAGTAAACACAGGTGATTAGCTGGGTGGCTGGTGGAATATGCCTCATAGGAGATGAAGCTTACTCTATTTAAGAAGAAATATAGCTATTACACAATTAAAATGAAAACAAGAAAAAAATTCAATATGTAAGAAAATCCTAAATCCAGTGAGGAAAAAAGGACCTCAATGAAAAGAGAGTAGCAAGTTTGCAATATGAATAGAATGGGCAGAGTAAGTCTTATTGAAAAGTCAGGGCAAAACTTGAAGATGAGGACATGAGTCACGTAAGCTCTCTGGGAGAGAGACAGCCACACAGAGGAACCAGTAAATTCAGTGGCTGGAGGAGACATCCACTCCTAGGGACAGTTCGTTGCAGGTAGTTGGAAGTTGTAGACTCTGGAATTCACAAGAATAGTCACAGGTTTAATATAGGAAAAGAGAAATTTCAAGAGAAACAAATAATCCCAAAAGCTTTGTCCTGAGGAAGCAAAAAACCCAGAGTTCCACAAGCTTAGACAAGAAAATGTGGGAGAGGGTCAGAAAAGGATGGTAATGGAGGGGAAAGACAGGAGCTCAATTATCAAGACGGGAGTTTAAATTTCTCTTACACCCTCAGGTTGCGTGGTGAACTGGCAGTTGGACACAGAAGTTTGTTGTTCAAGTGAATGGATTATGATGAAGATCATGAATTTGAAATTAATCGGAAAAGCCCTTTGTTCTGCAGTTCAGCTAAATGAAAGACTCAAGTGACCCAATCAATTAAAAAGTTCTAGGCTAATCAAAATTATTTCTGATACACCACAATGTCCTTGGCTAAGGCCATATGTACAAAAAGAATTTCCCTTTCATTTAATAGCATGTTTTGGCTGAACGTGACCACTAAAGAATTTGAAAGGTAACTAGAAAGTTTCAGGGCAGCTCTTTCAAATATCTGCCAGTAGTAGAATCTTTCTTTCTTTCTTTCTTTCTTTCTTTCTTTCTTTCTTTCTTTCTTTCTTTCTTTCTTTCTTTCTTTCTTTCTTTTGTATTTTAGAGAAGGGTCAACAGGGGTTCAGGGTCTCACTACTAGATCAGACTCATACTGATCCACCTGTTACAGCCTCCCAAGAGCTGGGATTACAGATGTGCGCCACCACGCCCAGTCTCAATTGCCCTCTCAGTGTCCCCCAGAGGCGGGACTAGCACAGTAGGCCTAGAGAGAATTTTCAATTTGATTTTGGAGCAGTTGTTTATCATCTTCTGGTACATAAATGCAGAGAAAATATTCTATCACATTTATGTCACCATTAATCTTAATTCAGAAAAAGCATAGTAAATAATAGAAAATACTATGCATTAGGAAAACAAACCAGTGGAAGGGTAAGGCTGCACGATACTGTAGTTTATCAGGTAGGAAAAAGATCATGGACAGGAATGACGAGCAACGTATCTGTACTTCTGCTTATACTTGGAGCAGAAGCTGGATGTTCCTGTTCATTTTAGGAGTGAGAAAAAGCTGAACAGAAGTTGCCGCCTTTACAAAGACACCATGCATATCTAGGTGCTAGCAGTGCTGTGAGAAAGCCTACAGTCAAAAAATGGCAGAAAGTTAGAGAGAAAATTTTTCACTGATGATTCAGAACCAGATCTAGACATCTGAGGACAGCAGGCACTAGCAGCTTTGAGAGAATCTGGCTGTAGTTTCCCTTGCAAATTCCCTCCCCAATGAGTGACCATCAGGAGATAAATGTCCCCCAACTTACAAAGGGAATAAGCACAAATCAGGAGAAGCAATGGACAATAGAAAAGGAGATGGGCACAGCAAAGGGAGCACAGGCATGAAATCATTTTAAGAGGCCCAGAAATTATTTAGGAATGTTTTGTAGTTTGGACTTCATATTCAGTAATTGTAATGATAGAGGGGTAGGGTCATTATATTTATTGCCATACAAGGTGCTTTTCACACCCAACTGGGTCCAATATGGGACTGATATATTTATCACCTAATTTTATTCATTTTTTTGTAATATGAGCTGCTGTCTATGGGTAAGTAATAAAGCACCACTTTCTTTTTTTCTGAATTGAGTAACCTGCACCCATTTTCTTTCCAGTGGTCTATCCACTCTCCTTTTTCCTGACATCCATAACAATGAGAGATATGATTGAGAAAAGAATTTTTATAGTTGGAATCCAAAATGAAAACAAAGCTCCACTGCTCATTGTGATTAGAAATACAACTATAATTAGCAATGCACTCAGGCATCTCATAGCAATTTTACATACCAACAAAGTGAGGAAAACTCAGATGCATTATTATGAAATAACTCAGCATAATAAAAGTTGCAATAATGTCTACAACGCTTGGGACAAAAATGAGAACTAGAAATTTTTTTTTCTACATTTTCCATTTAACTTGGAATAGTCTCTGTTTTAGGATTTATAAATGGATGGGAGAAGATGAATAGATTCTCACACATAAATAGAAGAAAAGTCTTTTTCATGTTCAAATTGTCTGTAACATAACTGTTTTTATATCAAAATCTTACAAGCATATAGAAAAACACTAGTTTGCTAATCATGAAGAACAAAACACTTATGGATTATCTCATATGTGTTTGTTAATTTGTTCTTTCTGGAGCTGGAAACTTTTCTAAAAGCATTTCTGAGCCTTGGCCCTATTGACGCCAGCACTGGGTGGTTGTTGTGAAAGCCATCCCACACTTAGCAGCATATTTACCTCTTACCTCGGCCCCTGCCACTATAACATTTCTAATCATGATAAGCCAAAAGGTTCTCTGAAGTTGTCAAATTTTCCCTGAAGGTCCAAATTATCTCTGGTTGACAACCAAGACACAGAATCCATTACTTTACAGACTGCAAGAGCGTCTGTAAAATATTAATTTTCTTTAATATTTTGTTATCCTTGCATCTTGAATAACCATTTGAAGTTTTCAACCAAGGAAAACCAAGAACGCTTTGCCTAAGGGTAAGGTGCGATGTCACATCTCCCCTCAGAGCTGAATGGCACCAAGAGCACTGTCACTTGAAGCATGCAAAGTATCAGTTACCTATGTCTCACATTCATGCCACTCACGGATGACACAGTTGACTAATCTACTTCCTGCTTCAGAAACTCAGCAACCTAGAAATGCCAAAGCTGAGGCAGTTTTTGTCCACTCAGTAGAATTGTCTCACTGAGCTGAGCAAAAGGAAGAAGGCGCAAGGCAGAGCTGTACAACAGGACTACATTGGGTTTTAATCTGCTTACTGATAATAGTGTACCTTTGACCACATTTTCACCAATGATATCTTTTAATGCAAATATGTTTCATGTTAAATATTTGAAACATTTAATGTTAACTGTTTAGATTTCTGTTCCACAGGAGGAAGGTAATGCTTAGCAATTTCTGACTGGATCATAAATAAAAGTATTTTTCATGTTTGTCTGCTATATAACCATCTCTTGACCTGGAGGGAAAAAAGCTAAACATACATACTTCATGAATATAAAGCATTTCTTACATGGAGTATTAGAATCTGTATAACAAAACTTTTTTTCAAGACTATCTTAATGTATGAATTATTTCAAACAATATATGATATAAGACTATAATAAGATTATCACAGACTATAATTAGTTCTTAAATCCGTTATGTTCAGTTGGACTATAGCTGAACTCTGAACCTATTCTGTAGGGTTCTTTCATTGTGCAATAAGATCTTTAAAAAAAAAAAAGGAATTGTGGCCAGTTTCATTTCTAAAAACTGATCTTTGGGCCAGGCATAGGATGAACGTCCTTAATCCCAGCACTTGGGAGGCTAAGGCAGGAGGATCCTTGTAAATTCAAGACCAACCTGAGCTACAAAATGAGCTCAGGTCCAGCCTGAACTACACAGTGAGATCCTGGCTCAAAAAGACACCTCTCCCCAAAAATCAGATCCTTCAAAAACATTTCTTTCAAGTGATAGTTTAATTTATCTGTTTCATTCATCAGCTATTTTCAAAAACTTCCCTTATTTGTTTTTTTATCAAGACCACCTAACCTTTTACAAGAGTATTTCATATAATAATATAGGAGTGGTGGCATATCTTAATAAAATAAGAAAAGAATAAATAATAAGAAATAAGAAAAATCAGCAGAAAGAAAGAAAATTATCTTTCTCTCCTCACAAGCAAGCTAGAGGAGAACACAGGGGGTGAATATGGGCTAAATACTTCCTACTTGCAATAAAACTTAGCCAGATATTGAGATAAATGGATTTCCCTACATTTTGCAAAGTAAAATGCCATCT